>CAUYPK010147612.1:0-23190 GCA_963574355.1 Loris lydekkerianus
TCCCTTCCCTTCCCTTCCCTTTCCTTTCCTGACAGACTCCCACTCTGTTGCCCTAAATAGAGTGGTTACCATCATCACAGCTCATTGCAACTTCAAATTCCTGGGCTCAAGTGATTCTCCTGCCTCAGCCTCCCAAAATACTAAGATTACAGAGATTAATACTAAGATCAATTAACCACAATGCCTGGTTAACTTTTCTATTTTAGTAGAGATGGGGTCTCACACTTATGCAGGCTGGTCTCAAATTCCTGGGCTCAAGCAATCCTCCCTCCTGGACATCCCAGAGAGCCCAGATTATGGGCATGAGCCACTGTGGCTGTCACCAAGCTTGATTTTTTTGTCCAGAAGGAAAGATGACCTCATCTTTTAAGATGAATAGCCATATAGATAATCCCGAGAACTGCCCTAAGTGAAAGAGGGAAAGGGTGGCTAGGACTCTACTTTCTTGACCCAGTTAGCAGGACAAAGAGGAGAAAAAGACTCCGGGGAAACGAACTCATCTGAAGGTTCTAAGAAGGCTTCCTCGAGGAAATTATATTAGAGACTGAATAGAAAAAATGATCAGATGTTCATCAGGCAAAGGGGGATACAGGAAAGTAGAACATGTGCAGAGGTAAGAGCATGACTAATGTCAACCTGGAATACCTGGATGTCCAGGGAGGCTTGGGTATTGAGTAAGGATCTAGAGGTAGATGATGATATTAGAGAGGTGAACAGGACTCAGTAAGCCATATTAAAGTTTTGATATTTATGCTAAGACTAGTTGGAAGCCACTGGAGAGCTTTAAGCAATAAAGCAGAGACTGTTTATTCAAATAATAAAAATTTTCTTTATAATTTTGACAATCAGGAAAATTTTTCACCTGAAATTGTGGCAACAAATAAGACAATAAAATGGCTTATATCATTGGCAAGAGATCCTGTGTTTGCTTCAACAAGTATCTCACTAGCCAAGAGAGTGGTAGAAATTCTCTTCAAATATTGTTAAAACAATAAAAATCATTTGTCCATTAAAATTGAAGGAGAGGGAAGGAAGATGGCTGCCTAGAGGCAGCTTTCACCTCTGTCCAGAGGGAAAGAAACTGGACAGAACTGGACTCAGTGAAGCCAAAGGTATGGAGCTGAGCTTAGAAAGAAGATAGACAAGTGCACATCATCTCTGCTGAGGCAAGCTGCAACTCCAAGAAAGAGTATCCTCCCCAAAAAATTCCAGGTACAAAGCCTATCCCCAAGAGGACAAAAGACTACTCCCTACAGTGAGGCTCTTTGTGGGCTTTCTGCAAGTGAGCAGAGAAAAAAAGGCCTATCATTTTACCCCATGGGAGAGAGCCACTAACCCAGGTCTCCTTCTCCAGGGCAGTCCCACTTGTGAGCCTGGGAATCATCCTGTCCAGCATAAAATTGAACAAATATTTTCCCTGCAATTCTAAACACCCAGCCCACAATTTCCCCCTTGCCTGGCTGTCTGAAGGTCTGCCCCTTGCAGAGCCCAGAGTTTTTGGCAATTCTGGGAGAGAATTGCCTGGGCCACAATGCCTGGGCCACTGGACAGCAGCACAGAAACAGTGCCTTGGTATAGAAGGGGGGTATAGGGGAGAGGACATGTGGGAGAGAAGGATGTGCAGTGATGGTACTCAGCAGGTGGAGGCATTGCTGCCCCTGTTCTGACTTTGGTTTGTGAACTTTCCTGACTACCTTACTTACTGGAGGGGACCAGAATTCAGCTCCTCAAGCTTGCCAATGATGGTGTGGGGTGGGAGAGGAGAAACTAGTGCCCCTGTTCTGACTTTGTCAGGAGCATTTTCCTGACTCCATTACTCTATGGAGGTAACCAGGCTCCTGCACCTTGGGTTTGCCAGAGGAAACTGTCTGTGAATTCCTACTGTGGGGCCTCTGGAGAACCTTTAAACTCTCCCTCATTTTGGGAGTGATTATACTACCCAGGGCAATCTGATTAGAACTCTTCACCTGGGCTGTCAACCAGGGGATCATCTGAGGTTAAGCAGTGGTTGTTTTGTATTAAGGAAGGATTGATTCTCCTCCTCCAGCTGTTGCTGGTGGAAGGTAGGGCACCACAGTTGCTTATATTTCTTCCCAGCTGAGATTAAAGCCTAATACTGTGAGTCATTGGGATTGGGTAGAGCATGGCTGACTTCAAGACAGTGCCATCTTGTGTTATCTCACCAAGCAAGTCCTCAGAGTCACTGGCTATAGCTCTGAAAGGAACATTCGTCAGGCTGTAGAGGAAAAACACAATCACAAGGTCCAGCTTATTGGTAAATGGATGGTTAGCTCCACATCCTGGGGCCCCTAATCCAGTCTCACCCTACCAGTTTTAATTGCCAAATTGCAAAAAATACCCATGGGGTGAAACCAATGGAAGAACTCTGGCAACATGAATAGTCAGAGTAGATTGATTCCCCCAAGAAATGACAAAGGAGATATAATAGGAGATGCCATTCATAGACAAATGGCTGAATTGTTAGGAATAGAATTTAGAATATGTATGACAAATAAGATGAATAGAGTGGAGAAAAAGATGGAAATAGAAATCCAAAGAGTAGTTCAAAAGTTTTCTCAAGAAATCAATGAATTCAAAGACAAAGTTACCAAGGATATGGACATAATGAGAAAAGATATAACAGAGCTCAGGGAAGTGAATAAGTTGTTCAAGGATCTTTGAAATACAATAGAGTCCCTCAGTAATAGAGTTGAGCAGGTAGAAGAAAGGATCTCAGAAATTGAAGACAAGGCTTTTGAAAGATCCCAAGCATTCAAAGGGGCTGAGAAATGGAAAATAAGAACAGAACATTCCCTGAGAGTGTTTTGGGATATTTTCAATAGATCAAATATCTGAATTATAGGGATTCCTTAAGGAGAAGAGGATGGTCCTAAAGGCATAGATGCTCTACTCCAAGATGTTATGGAGGAGAATTTCCCAAGCATTGCAAGAGATACAGAAATTGAGATAGTAAATAGTTTCAGAACCCCAGCATGACTCAATCCAAATAAAGCATATCCTGAACATATTAAATTAACTTTGCCAAAGTTAATATGAAAGAGAAAATCCTACAATCAGTCAAACCTCAGAAAATCATTGCCTACAAAGGGAGAAACATTAGAATGCCAATAGAAATATTTGGCAGATTTTTTAGCTGAAACTTTTCAAGCCATAAGAGGATGGTCATCAACCTTCAACCTTCTAAAACAAAACAACTATCAGCCCATGATCCTGTATCAAGCTAAACTGTGTTTCATTTTTGATGGAGAAATCAAATACTTTACCAACATCCACATGTTGAGGAAATTTGCCACAACTAACCCAGCTCTTCAGGAAATATTCAGACCCATTTCCATAATTATAAATTATAATAAATAAATAAATAAATAAATTATAATTCCCAAATTATAGGGATTTATTGGGGAAAAAAACCCTACCTTCCACAACAGTGAAAGGATTAAAAATATGCCCTAGAGCTTTGAAAAACAAGATGGCAAAAACACTAATTTTCTGAATTAATGTGCATGGTTGAAATTCTCCTCTAAAGAGGCACAGGTTGGCTGACTGGGTACAAAAACTCAGGCCAGGTATCTGTTGCCTACAGGAGACTCATCTTACCTCAAAGGACAAAAAAAGACTCAGAGTGAAGGGATGGACATCTATAATATGGGCAAAAGGAAATCAGAAAAAAAGCAGGGGTTGCAATCTTATTTGATACAATAGGACTTAAAGCAACAAAGATAAGGAAATATAAGGATGGACACTACATAGTTGTCAAGGGAAACACTTAACATGAAAAGATTTCAATAATTAATATTTATGTGTCCTGCCTGAATGCTCCTTAATTTATAAAACAAACACTAATGGATATGATGAATTTGATATCTTCCTGCACTATAGTAGTTGGAGATTTTAACACCTCTTTGGCAGTTCTGGATAGATCCTCCAAGAAGAAACTAAACAAAGAAATAATTGACTTAAATTTGACCCTAGAAATGTTCTGTTAATGTCTATTTACATTCTAATAAAACTGAATACACATTCTTCTCAGCCCACAGATCATCCTCCAAAATTGACACAAGTCTAACCTCAACAAATTTAAAAGAGTAGAAATTATTCCTTGTATCTTCTCTTACCACCATGGAATAAAAATTGAACTGAACAGCAACAGAAATCTTCATACTCAGACAAAGTCATGGAAACTAAATAACCTTAGGCTGAATGATAGCTGGGTCAAAGATAGGATTATGAAGGAAATCTTAGATTTTTAGATCAAAATGATAATGAAGACACAAACTATCAAAAACCATGGAATATTGTGAAAGCAATCCTAAGAGGGAAATTTATAGCTATAGAAGCCTTCATCAAGAAAACAGAAAGTGAACAAGTCAACAATCTAATGAACCGTCTCAGAAACTGGAAATGGAAGAACAATCCAACCCCAAATCCAGCAGAAGAAAATAAATAGCCAAAATTAGAGCAGAATTAAATGAAATTGAAAACAAACAAACAAATTATTCAGAAGATCAACAAAACGAAAACTTTGTTCTTTGAAAAGATTAATAAAATTGATAAACCTTTGGCTAGCCTAACCAGAAACAGAAAAATAAATTCTCTAATAACATCAATCAGAAACAATAAAGGGGAAATAATAACAGATATCACAGAAATTAAAAAAAAAAATCTTAATGATTACTATAAAGAATTCTATTCTCAGAAATATGGAAATCTGGAGGAAATGGAACAATACCTGGTAGCACATCACTTTTCTAGACTCAATCAGAAAGAATTAGAAATTTTGAATAGACCTGTATAGAGAACTTAAATAGGATTAACAATACAGAATCTCATTGAAAAGGAAGTCCCAGACCAGATGGTTTCACATCAGAATTCTACCAAACCTTCAAAGAGGCAAAGAGGAACTAGTACATATATTACACAACCTTTTCCAAAACCTAGAAAAGAAAGGGATTCCCCTCCCAACACATTCTATGGAGCAAATATCACCTTGATCCCCAAACCAGGAAAGGACCCAACAAAGAAAGAAAACTATAGACCAATATCATTGATGAATATCAATGCAAAAATATGCAATAAGATCCTAGCAAACAGAATTCAATGACACATCAAAAAAATTATACACCACAATCAAATTGCTTTTATCCCAGGGTTAAAAGGTAAGTTCAACATATATAAATCTATAAATATAATGCACCACATAAAATAAAAAACAAAGACCATATGATTCAATCAATTGACGCAGAAAGGGCTTTTGATAATATCCGGTATCCTTTCATGATTAGACCAATAAAGAAAATAGGCTTAGAAGGGACATTTCCTAAACTGATAGAGGCCATCTATAGCAAACACATAGCCAACATCATATTGAATGGAATAAAATTGAAAACATTTCCATTCAGATCTGAAACTAGACAAAAATGTCCATTGTCACCACTGGTATTCAACATAGTACTGGAAGCCCTAGCCATCACAATCAGGCATGAGAAGGGAAGGGGGGGGTATTCAAATGGGGTCAGAGGAGGTAAAACTCTTACTCTTTGCAGATGATATAATCTTATACCTGGAAAACCCCAGGGACTCAACTACAAAGCTATTAGAAATGATCAGGGAATATAGCTTTTATATATACCAACAATAGTCAAGCCAAAAGTATAGTCAAGGACTCTATTCCATTTATAGTAGTGCCAAAGAGGATGAAATACCTGGGAATTTATCTAATTAAGGGTGTGAAAGATTCTTTAAAGAGAATTGTGAAACCCCAAGAAAAGAAAAAGCAAAAGATGTTAACAAATGGAAAAAAACATACCCCATGCTCATGGCTGAGAAGAATCAACATTTTTAAAATGTCCATATTATCCAAGCAATCTGCAGATTTCATGCAATCCCTATTAAAGCACCAATGTCATTCTTTAAAGAACTTGAAAAAATAGTACTTCATTTTATACAGAATCAGAAAAAACCTTGAATAGCCAAAGCATTCCTTAGAAATAAAAACAAATATGGAGGCATCATGTTACCAGACTTTGGGTTATACTACAAATCTGTAATGATCAAAACAGCGTGGTACTGGCACAAAAATAGAGATGTAGATATATGGAATAGAATAGAGAATCTAGAGATGAACCCAACCACATAATATCATCTGATCTTATATAAACCTAAAAAAAACATGCATTGGGAAAAAGATTATCTATTTAATAAATGGTGCTGGGAGAACTGGTTAGCAACCTGTAGAAGACTGAAACTGGACCCCTACTTTTTACCACTAACAAAAATTGATCTCACTGGATAAAATATTTGAGTTTAAGACATGAAACTATAAAATTACTAGAAGAGAGTACAGGGAAAATGATTGAAGATATTTGCCTGGGAAAATATTTTATGAGGAGGACCCTTCTGGCAATTGGGACAACACCAAAAATACATTACTGGGATTTGATCAAGCTAAAAAGCTTCTACACAGCTAAGGGCATTACAAGTAAAACAAACAGACAGCATTCAGGATGGGAGGAGATTTTTGCAGGTTATGGTTCCAACACTAGAATCTACAGAGAACTCAAATTAATCAATAAGAAAAGAACAGCCCCATTTATTTGTGAACAAGAGACTTGAACAGAAACTTCTCTGAAGATCAGAGGCAAATGGCCAACAAACACATGAAAAAATACTCATCATCTTTAATCATCAGAGAAATGCAAATCAAAACCACTTTAAGATATCACCTAACTCCAGTAAGATTAGCCCACATCACAAAAATCCCAAAACTACAGATGGTAGTGTGGATGTGGAGAGAAGGAAACACTTCTACACAGTTGGTGGGATTGCAAACTAATAAATCCTTTTTGGAAATAAGTATGGAGAATTCTCAAGGAACTAAAAGTTGACCTACAATTTGATCCCAAAATTCCATTACTGAGTATCTACCCAGATTAAAAAAAAATCATTTTACAACAAAGACATTTGCACCAGAATGTTTATTGTAGTCCAGTTTGTAATTGCCAAGTCATGGAAGCAGCCCAAATGCCCATCAACCCATGAAAGGATTAACAAATTGCAGTATATGTATACCATGGAATACTATTCAGCCATGAGAAGATAGAGACTTTACATCTTTTATGTTTACTTGGACTGAGTTGGAAAATACTCTTCTTAGTAAAGTACCTCAAGAATGGGGGAAAAAGTATCCAATGTACTCAATACTATTATGAAAACAATTTATAATCACTTACACATTCATATGAGTGATAAAACACAAATATAGTCCAGCAAGAAGGAAGGAAGAGGAGAGGGAAGATGGGAGGCTGTGTGGACGGACAAGGGAGGGCATTTGGTGGGACCTCGCTGAATGTGCACAAAGCAAGGGTACATTTCAAAACAACTGAGAGTAAATGATAAATGTCTTGCCACAAAAAATAAGTAAGTGAGGTGATGGTTATGTTAATCAGTTTGATTTAGGCATTCCACATTGTATATAAAATCATCACATTGTACCTCATAAATGTATAGTTATGATTTAATACAAAATTAAATAAAAAAGAAATATTTGTTTATGTAAACATTTCATAATTTTCTCGTTGTTTTTTCATAAAATGAACTCTATTTCACACTTTCATATGAGCTATGCTTTTTTCATTTCCATATGAAAGGATACCTCTTCAAGTAAATATTGTTTAAATGTAACTCATTATTAATATAAAATTACCTGTATAAGTCTGTAAAAAATAAAATAAAATTGCAAATCTAATTCTTCTTATAAGTTAGATACATTGTCTTGATAAATAAATTATTAACCAAAGCCATATTTTTCTTCCAAATCAGCTGAGCACCTAATACGTGCACTTGGGAAGATCATGTAGAATTCCTTCAAGACATCCCATGCACTTGGACATTAATTATATTCAGTCATGAATTTATCTGCGTTTATGGAACAATTGTTTTTTAATTGTTGGTAATTTATTGAGGGTACAGAGAACTAGGTTACACTGATTGCATTTGTTAGGTAAAGTCCCTCTCATAATTGTGTCCTGTCCCCAAGAGGTATGTCACACCCCATAATCCCCCCCATCTTCCTCCTTCCTTCCTTCTCCCTATACCCCTTTTCCCCCATCCTCCACCACGTACTAGGTCATCAATTGTTCTTATATCAGAATTGAGAACATAGGAGTCTTGCTTCTCTGTTCTTATGATGCTTTACTAAGAATAATGTGTTCCATTTCCATGCAGTTTAAAACAAAAGACGTAAATTCTCCATCCTTTTTAATTGCTGAATAGTATTCCATGGTACACATATACCACAGGTTGTTAATCCATTCCTGGGTTGGTGGGCATTTAGGCTATTTCCACATTTTGGTGATTGTAAATTGAGCTGCAATAAACAGTCTAGTGCAAATGTCTTTATGATAAAAGGATTTCTTTTTCTTCTAAGTAGATGCCCCATAATGGGATTGCAGGATCAAATGAGAGGTCTAATTTGAGTTCTTTGAGGATTCTCTACACTTCCTTCCAAAAAGGTTGTATTAGTTTGCAGCATGGAACAAATTTTTTATAACATATTAGAATATGCTCCCCTGCTCTTCAATTACTATGCATGCCATGTAATCAGCTCTAATTCACCCTTTCTAAAGGAAGTAAACATAAAAGATTAGTGTTCACCTTTAGTCAACTGTTCTTTAGTTGGTATGAATAACTTGAGGCATGGAGGAATCACTTACCTTGCACTTTGCAGAGTTCTTACCAGTCCCACCTCTACAGACTGATTCTGTTATCTGTTTACTCCTTTAAACAGTTGGTTGAACAGCTTGTGTTCTTCATAGGTGGTGTCCAAGGCCCCACAGGCTGTCAGTGAGAAGCTGTAGTATTTAGATATTGATGGTGGTAAGTGCCAGGGTATCAGGCCATGCACTGAGGGCTAAGCTTTGTTTTATTTTATTTTATTTTACTTTTAGCATGTATTGTGAAATCATGACCCTAAATTGTGTAATATTGACTTTCTCACATTCCACCAAGTCTTTTTTTAGTCTTAATAATTTGATCGTTACATTATTCGTTTAAGTTATGGAGAAATAGCCTGAGAGTTGTAAGCCTTTGACAAATATTCCTGTAATTGATATGTCATACATTGACTCATGGTAGTTTAAATGGCTACTTGTTTGTCATTATCATACCCCAAATAATTTCTATAGAAATATAAGATTCAATCACATTTAGGCAAACTACTTCAGCCATGTTGTTATATATATATTTTTAATTTAATTTTTATTGTTACATATACATGTGTTAATTAGGTTTCCTTTTTTTTTGCCTTCACAAAATTAAAAAGACTTAAAATTTAATAACAATAACAATGTTTAAGGTAAGGATTAGAAACAAAAACCTCATAAAGAACAAACGAACATAAATACATTCAGAAAAGGAATCAGACAATTGCCACATTGAAATATTAAGCAATAATAATAATAATAATAATAATGCAAAGAAAGTAACATGGGGGAAGGAGAGACCAGACAGAGAAGGAGGGAAGGGCTGAGGAAGAGGAAAAGAAGGGGGAAAAAAAAAAGAACAAGAAAAGAAAAGAAAATGGTGATTAATTTTCACATAAATTGGTTTTAATTTTGGCCAAAGTATATTACTTAAACATTAATTTTTGACTCTACATGTTAATATGTTGTTTAGGATATTGTATCCTCATTTATAAGTGACATGTGTTTGTAATTTCTCCTTTATAGTAATATATTTTCTCCAACTTTAATATCAGGTGTACCCAGATCAAGTAGAATGATTTTGATGTATTTCTTCTTTTTCTACTGTCTATAAGATTTAGCATGATCTGTTTTTTGAAATTATCTTTTACATTTATTTATAAATATTAGTTGTCTATTTTTTGATACTTAAAAAAATAATAAGTTAACTGATGACTTCATACTGAATCTCAGAGTCAAACCATTTTATAATAGATATACTCTTATTTGACAATGTGAATGTTCTTATATTTATTAACAATCAGACTTATAAAGTCATATCCACAATGCAGCTTGTAAGAAAGAAAATTTATGTTTTTGGAACAAAATCCTGAAGTCGTTTTCTCAGCGTCACATGGCCAGTGGGAGACATGAAGAGGTTGCTCACAGCAGCCTTGCTGTGCAGTGCCTGTAATGCTGTGGTCACATGTGGTCTCACTCATGTGATTCAGAGAAGGGCCGCTTTTACAGATTCAAGGCTAAACAATATCTTCATTTGTATATTTCTCATCTAAGGAGTCCAACAACTGGTCCATACAAATTGTTATAGTCCTTCCTATTTTTGAATAGAATGAATCTCTCTAGAGCTTCTTACTCTACTGTCATAGAAAAATCTTTAAGTTTTCATCATTGCTGACCTTTGTCTTCACGAGTCAGTTCCTCTTCTCTTCATCACCTTTTCTGCTTGACAGCACGTATCATGTGGTATTCTCTCTTCACCACTACTGTTCCATGGCTGCTTTAAACCTAGAGCATTTGTCCTTGTTTGTCGTAGAGAAGCAGAGAAAGATGGAGGCCAGGAAGCTAAACAATAGTTCCTTGAGTGGTCTGTAGAGGTGGCAGAAAGAGAGAAGGCTGTGAAACTCCATGTGCAAGTAACATCACCAAAGTAAGTAGAGAAATGTGCTTACTTCAAAATTCCAACCCATCAGTTCTTGCTGCACTCAACAGGAACCTTGGAGCCAGGAAGTATGACTTAGTTTATTTGTGCTGCTGTAACAAAACACCTGAGGCTGGGTAAATTACAAAGAACATAAATTTCTTTCTCACGTTTCTGAAAGTCCAAGGTAAAGGTGCTGCTAGCTTTGGTGTCTGCTTCCAAGATGGTGCTATGAATGCTGCATCCTTCAGAGGGGACCAGCAGTGTGTCCTCACATGGCAGAAGGGACAGAAAGGCAAAAGGCACACACTATTTGTCCCAAAGCTCTTTCAGAATGTACTAATCCATTAATCAGGGCAAAGCTCTCAGGACTTAATCAGTTTCCAAAAATCCCCACTTGTTAATCCTGTTGCATTGGGGATTGAGTTTCAACATAAATTTTGAAGAGGGCACAAACATTCAAACCACACAGCTCAGGATAATAGAAATCAGGGAGGAAATGGATGTTCTGATAAGTAAAGTGATGTGTCCAAGCTTGCAAATTTGCTCACTTGCAGATTCAGGACTGAATCCAAGCCTCATGATCATTTGCCCTATCCTTATGCAATACATTTGTCCACGGAATCTTCAGTTATGTGCAAGCACACTAGACTTGAAGGTCTGCATGTGCAGGATAGCTAGCAAACCTTTAGCATGATTTAGGAATCATCAAGATCTCTGAGACTGACTAGGTACAAAAAAATTATAATTGACAAATCCTTTCTCATGAGTCTTCATAAAAAGCCTGTAAGGTAAACAGATATGTTTAGCTTATTTTACTGATGAAAAAATTGAGGATCACAGTTATTAAGCGACCTGTTTCTGATCACATTGCTGGATTAAAAATTGAACCTCAAGTAATTTTAAGAACTCCTGATTTCTGGTCAGTTTTTAAGCTTATCTCCATATTCTATCTAGACACACACACACACACGCACAATTCCTGTAGCATTTAAAATCATTGTGTACAATGGGTAGGAAGTTGGTACCCTTTGGGGGTAGAAAAGAGACCTCAGTCTCTACAGGAGAAGATAAATCAACAATTCATCATTAAAAGAAATTTCTTTATCCTTAAAGAATCAGATATGAAGAAATGGCCTAAAATATCAAATACGGAAAATAGTCATCCTCTTTAATTTTGATTAAATTATTTCCACATTTTCATTATTTTTGCCTTTTTTTCCAGTACTGCTCACAGATGGTTAAAAATCTTCTCACTCAGAAGAAAAGCATCAGAGCGATCATGTTCTTCTTTCCTTTTTTTTTTTTTTTTTTTGCCGCTGTCTCACTGAGCTGGAAGCGATGAGATCACCTTCTGCTTCCTTTCATTGGTGTTATTCAGGTTAGCAGAAAATTCTGCCCCCTTCATCTGTCAGGAGCTTCAGTCTTTTACTTTCTTTGAAATCTGACCCCTGAACAAGGCTGTAACATCCAGAAAATAGTAGCTGAATTGATTTATTTCAGATCGTTGCTATGGTGATTCTCTACCAATATAGACAAAACGGAGAAGGGAAGAGAGTATGTTGAAGAGAATGGTGGAGAATAGGTCAGGCCAGGAAAAAGGCCTGGGCTGTGGGAGGCGTTTATGGCCCGTGTGTCTATGGATAGAGTCAAAGGTCTTCTTTGTTGTTATTAATCCACCCATGCTGATTACAAACAATCAATTTGCATTTTCAGAAGAAGTGTCATTTTTTATCACATGGGTATTAAAAGATGTCATAAGTTGCCTCAAATCCAAAGATGTTTTTCCCAATAGGAATAATGAATGTGAATTGTCAGAGAAATTTTTGTGACCAGGACATTTGATTCTTGAAATAGTTTCTCTTGTTTGTACTTTCTTTACTAATGTTTTTTTTTTTTTTTTTTTACATATCGTAGGAGGCAGACTTATCTGAAGAAAAAGTAAAAGCCATCAAGTTTTACCCAATTTAATTATTTATTCATTCATTTCTCCAACTTTCTATCCATTCTTCTATTAAAAAAATATTTATTAATATTTTATACCAGGTTTCAGATACATATTGATAAATTCAATAAAGATTAATACATTTAACAAATATTTATTGGGCATTAGCTATGGGAAAGACAATACGTAGGTCAATGTGGGATACAGAGCTGGGTAGATGGAGTGTCTGTTCTCAAAGTGATAATCTGGAATAGGACAGGGGTTTAGACCCTTGTCCACCATAATGGGGAGTCGTTACCATTGTGCCATAATCTGCAGTCATTGAGTAGTATTTCTGCTACATGAAGGAAATTTGGGGGCAAAACTGAAGGACAAATAGGATTTTGATAGGTATGTTGAGGTAGGGAGGAGAAGGAAAGGGCCTGTGAGAAATGTATACAGTTGTGATGGGAATGGGACAATGATACTGGCCTCCGTTTCACCTTGACATTCGTAGAAACCTCGTCTCTGTTCACTCACAGCTTTGGGCTTTGGGAGGCTGGAGCTCAACTTGGGACACAGCATTAGCTCCAGGTAGAAGGTGTGGCAAATGATGCCATTGATTTAGGTGGAGATGAGGCTGAGAAAGCTGTGTAAATAAACATTTGAAGGTGTTTTAATTCAAAGTGTGGAAAAAAGGAGGAGGCAGTATGAATGCCATAGAATAGGCGACCAAGTGGGATGTAGTCACGGATACCATGCTCTGAGCCGTCCTCAGCACCTGTGGCTGTGGAAGATTACTTTAGATTTCAGCCACATAGAAGAATCAAGAGAAGGGGGTACCACTTCTTCACTTAATAATATAGCCTTTCCCTAAACCTGCCCTGGCACAGGACTGGTACCTCACAGGACAGTGAAGGGCGGGAATCATGGTGTGCTCATGGATCAAGCCTGCCCTTGACACTCGTTCTGTGTTCAACCATACACAAGTCATGTAACTCCTGCGGTCTTAGATTTCTCATCTATCAGAACAAAACCACCTCTAAGCCAAAAACTTCCACAAGAGAATGCTATTAGAATTGAAAATCACTATGGTGTTTTAACATATATCATCAAGTATATAAATAAAATCCTCAGACATAAAGGAAATATGCTAATTCTCACTTTATTTTTAATAACTCATTAGCTATAGCATCTCACTGATGAGAACTTTGAGATTCCATCACAATTTTCAGCCAAGATTAAACAGTCAAAGATTGTCAGGTGGGCTGAGCTTCCTAAGACTTCATTACTATTAAAAATACACTTTGAAGAATTATCATAAATAATTAAAATCAATGTTAGTTATTAAAATAAATGAACAAAGGCTGTGTTTCTGTCTTTCACACAGAGTTTTTAAGCATCTTTAAATTAAGTCACATTCATTCTGTGCCAGGATTTAGCCTTGAGAACATCCTATGCATTTTTCACATTTGTGTAATTTCCCTTTAATATGGCAATGTAGAATTTATGCTAATTTTACTAGAACATCTATATCAAAATGAGGTTCCATTTGAGTTCCTTTAATTTAGGGTTGGGAGAATTGACAGAAGAACTTGTTTAGTGCAAAGGGAAATGATTTATTTATTTGCTCCTGGAATATGGACTGAGTTTAAAATATTCATTCAAGCATAAAAGACTACCATTTTCAGCAGATTGTAGGGAATGTGACCAGTTGACACTGAGCCCTTTACTTTTCAATCACAGCCTTTGCTTCAATTCCTCATGATATCTATCTTGAGACAGAATAATAGGTTATGCTTTTACATTAAGGCAGTAATATAAGACCTCTGAAGGACAAGTACCAATTTCTCTAAGGATATCTGCTCTCTTTCTCAGAACTCATACTCCTAATAGGGAACTGAGTTTAACCTAAATCCTGAAACACCCTGAAAAATGAGCATGACCTTTGACAAATCTCAGTAATCCTGACTTTTCTTTCTTTTTAGTGAAGGTTAGGTTGGGGGAATGGGGATTAAGGAAAAGGAAGTCTCAAAGTAATTACTGTTACTAAACATTTCATCAGTTGTTTTGGTTTATTTCAAGACAACCAGTGTATGGATGCTGCATAAATAATTTTCACATCTAAATCTTTTTCTGAAACTTACCAACTTAAAAAAAGCATGTCATAACTTTTTCAGGATGTTACCATAGTGAGAAGAATGTAAAATTGTGAATTTGTTTACAAGTTTTTATGCTAAGAATCCATTTGTACCAGTAGTTTTCAAAAGTGCAGTCTTCGAACCAGCGATATCAACATCAACTGGGAAATTGGGCAAAATGGAAATTCTTGGAACCCACCCCTGCCCCATTGAACCAGAATCTCAGGAGTAGATCCCAATATGCTATACTTCTCTAAATATTCAGTAGATTCAGATAAAAGAAATGCAAGTCACATCTTGAGAATCAGTAAATTATAGTGTTGAATACATTCTAGTCTGTTTATTTATTGAATTAAAATTGTATAGCATGTGGCTTTAGGAAGGTAGATTACCTGGCTATATTGTTATATTTACTTTATTCTTCATTTACTGCTTCCGTTTCCTACAGATTCTGTGAATCTTCTAACTACTCATGTTTTCCTCTTTATTTTTGACTGTTAGGAATCTCATAGCCAAATTTGAAACCTTGTTCAAGATCCTAGGACTTCTTTCTCACGTCCCCTTTTTATTTTCTGCCCTTATTTTCCCTTTGCCCCAATTTCCTCGCACAATTATCTGTGTGTAATATTTTGAGAGATGATGTATCAAGCAAGCAAACTTGTTCATTGGCATGAGTAATAAATGGAGATCCCTGATACTATTTCCTGGTGTCAGTTCTTAATTTGTTTATTTCATATACAGAGTGCAAGCTTCATTTGGTATACTCTCGATAGAATCTGTAAGACAGATGCTCAAATATCCAGACTCATTTTATCTGATAGCCCCCATACTGACATCTTCCTAGTTCAAAGTGATCCATTAACTTAAATACTTTGAAGCAGAGAAGTCCTATCTACCTCTTTTAGGTACCATCTTTTCCTAATGGCAGTGAAATTTTTCATCAAGGATTCCCTTGACATCAAAGTCATTCCTTTTGACATTGTAAAAATCACCTCTACCTAATGGTTTTATTAACACATTGAGAGCCAAATAGGATTGTAAAAGAGGGATTTTTCTTACAAGTGCTTTCATATAAGATGCATAATGTCGAAGGTTATATATAATTTCAGCTTTCAGAGAAATTTAAACACCCAGTCTTCTCTTCCGCAGGTGCCTCTGACACATTCCGGCTGCAGTGCCATAATTAGCAAGGTCAGGATGGAACACGATGTCACCCGCGTGATCTGGGCCACCAAAGTGCTGTTTTACTGATGGATGACACCTCTAGCATTTCCTAATTTGTGTCAGATCTGTGCTGTAAGCAGACATATTTAGGGGAAGAGTCATCTTCTTGTATGTTTTGTAATGAAGCTGGTGAGCCTACTAAATAATTAAATCAAACAAATGAAGGCTAATTTGCTTACTTTTAATTTTTATCCAATCCACATTAGTTAATAATTTACAAGGTAAAAGTGAATAGAAGATAAAAGTGACTTTTCTTCCAGCTCTCACATGGGCGCTATCTTGGGCAGGTTCTGCCTTATCGACTGCTCATTTGTGGTAGAAATAACCCCAGAGAAAACAGCGTTCAATGTGAACCAGCCTTTAATAAAAGAAGCGGCAGGTTCCGGAGGTTTTTTCTATTTCCATATAATCCCAGGATCATTTGTCTGGAGCTGTTTTTGAATTATTCATACCAACAGTAGCTCTTTCAGATATTGGATGTGAACAGCTTCTATCATACAGTTTCACAGGCAGCTTTACTTATTTATTTATTTTGGCCAGCGCTTTAAAAATAGAAGTTTTTTTTTTCTGTTTCAGGTTATTCTTGGGTAGTTTGGGGTGGGGTTGTATTAACAAAATAGTAAACACTAAGAGTGTTTGCAGGCTGATGCTAAGAATTTCCACATAAAAGGGAAGAGAATGGAATATAATTTTCCTGGGAAAGCGTTCATCTTGACTCAGTTTTTGAAAATCGCAGCACAATCTCCTGGTAAACGTTGTTTAGGAGACCAGAGTTAACATTTATTTTCATTCGTTGCAATCTTTCACAAGAAAATGGGATTTAGGGGATTTACTCTGCCATCCTTTGTTCTCATGCTGCACTTGAAGTCAAACATTGAGGTTGTTTCAGCCTCCAGGAGAAAAACGAGGCTCTTTGGGGAGGCCTCCCAGGGCAGGGAGCGTGGCCTGTGTCCCTCCCTGACTCACTTCTCCCATCCCCTTCACTCACGTTACACCCAGTACACTGGAGTCCTCTAAGTTCTCCATCCACCACGAAGGTTCTTTGTTTTTCGTGTACTGTCCCATTCATGTAAAATGCCCAGCATGTCCCACCCACCCGATGTCCCTGCAGTTACCCACTTTATTTCTTTAACTTATATTAGTCTCTTCTCCCCCTGCCCCCCCCAAGGTTGTTAATTGCCTAGGTTGGAGGCTGTCCCCAGAGATCAACCCTGAGCAGGATTTGAACACAAGTAGATTTTTGGGAAGGAATTCCAGGAAGTGCTGGTAGGGTAGCAGGTGAGAGGGGGAGGGAAGGGAAGGAAACCTGTAGAAGGTGAATTATATTATAAACAGTTTACCATGGTAGGCAACTGAGGCTAAACCTGCTGGGGAGCTCTGGGAGGCAGCGTAGAGGTAGTTCATCTAGGAGAACAAGCCGAGCATGAATACACCCTCCCGCTCCCTCTGTCACTGGGGCTGACAGCTGCTCCTGGAGGCCCCGAATGAGTCCCTGCCAGTATGGCCTGTGTGGTACTGTGAGAAGACTGGTGGAGAATTGCAGGTGGGCTCTGGAGGGTCCATAGGTGTATGTGGGCTCAGCACCCTCAGCGTCTGTTGCAGTGTTCTGGTTACACCCTCACACCTCCCCCCTGTACACACACACCTGGTGCTGTGCTTCTGTGGCCAAGGGTCCATCTCTGTGCCTTCTGTTTCCTAAGGTAGAGCTGGCACACAGTAGCCACTCGGGGCACACTCGCTGTGGTGGCGAGAGCAGGATGGTGGAGTGCCTCCCTTGCAGACCCACCTGAGCTTTGATTTCCTGCCTCCTCGCCACCACTCACCCTCTCCTGCTGGTGGAGGCACCTCCCTTCCTCCTCCTTTCTATCAACTGGCTCAGAGGGAGTCACCCATGTTTCCAAACAACCACCCTGGTGCTTTTCTATTTCCCCTGGTAGAGGATTATTGCGCCCTGTTCACGCCCTGCCCCTGAGTCTCAGGCCTTTGCATGTTGAGGCAGTCAGCAGTGAGAGCTGTGTGGGACTGCAGGTTGGGGTGGGAGGTGAAATCAGCGTCAGGGGTTTAGCCCTGTGTCATCGTTCACTGTTCACTTTGGCTGTTTGATGCCGGCCATTCTTTGAGATCCCAGCCCCCAGGACCACGTTCTCCGTGGGTCCTGCCATGGCAGAGGGAGGTTGTACGTGGCTCCTGAGGACCCTCTGATATAAGACATCAAGTGTTTGGACTGGGAGACCCCAGGAGTTGCTAACGTCAGCGTTGTTAAAGATGTTAGAGTAAATACTATCTCAGCCATCCACTGTCCGTGTGATTTTCACCTTTGCAGTATTGTTTAAGAATTAACCCTACAAACAGTTACTGAGTTCTTGCTATGTTCCTGATTAATGGGCTCTACTAGGCTCTACCTGGGAGGCAGAGGCACAAACTTAGATATCATCTTTTTATCCTTTTTGAGACAGAGTCTTATTTCGTCACCCTTGGTAGAGTGCCATGGGATCATAGCTCACAACAACCTCAAATTCTTATGCTCAAGTGACCCTCTTGCCTCCGCCTCCCAAGTAGCTGAGACTATAGGTGTCTGCCACAATGCTGGGCTATTTTCTAGAGACAAGGTGTTGCTATTGCTCAGGATGGTCTTGAACTCCTGAGCTCACCAATCCACCCACTTCAGAGTGCTGGGATGACAGGTATAATCTTTGCCCTTACCCCAACTCACATTCCAGCAAGGGACATAGGAACAAATTATTGCAATTTAGTCTAATCAATGTAACAATAGATTAAGTGATTTAATAATTTTCTTGGAAACAGCATATCCACGTTTCAAAATCTATTTTTCTCCTATCTAGTTAGATAGAATCTGCAAACACAGGTAGCACACATGTGAGGTAAGGTAGTGCATGACACAGGATGACGAGGCCCTGTCGGTGGGCCCACGCACAAAGGGAGGCATTGATGCATCACCCGGAGACGAGGGCATGAGTGCACATCCATGCGTTTTTATTTAGAGCACAATATTTAAATTGTTTATGAATCACTTTGTTACAATTCTCAACTTTAATCACTTTGATTAACCAATCTTGTATGAGCCTTGCCTTTTGTTGGGTGAAGGGACTTCTCTGGTCTTTGAGGCATCTGAGCCTGGCTGGCACCTCCGGGCACTGCCTCCTTTTCTCACCCTCCCTGGCTTGTCTGAGCCTCTACCCTCAGACAGTTGTAGAGGTTTACCCATCCATTTCTTCAAGCAAGGCCTTTAAAACTTAAGGTGCCCTTTCAGGTCTGCTATCTTTGGAAGCTCTAAGCAAAGCCTCTTGGATAAAAATCTCTCTCTGAAGTCCCTGTGAATTGGGGTCAATCTCTAGTGAGAGAGCCATTTAGCATTGTGGTCCCAGGGTCTGGTGTCATGCTTCCTGACTGCTGGTAGGGCCATCAGCCCTTTTCCCACTTCCTTACAGTTCTTCCTTCTGTAGTCCTTCCTCCTCTCCCCCCCTTCCTTCTCCTTTGCACCCTCTCTTCCCTTTCACTCTTCCTCTCCCCTGTTCATATTTCCCACCCATCTTTCAGCCCCTTCCTCCTTCCCCCTCCCTATTTCCATCCTTTTTCCTTCTAGGCCTAGCAACACTGAGACCTTGGAAGGGAATGAAACAGAAATTGCCCACCCTGGGCACAAGGGTCCCATGTCTTCAGCAATCTGTGCTAAATGATGTTTCTGGCTGATCTTCAATGAAGGGCAGCAATCTGTCATTGGTTCTTGCCAAATAATTAATATGGTTCCTACTTATACAACCTCAAGACCTTTACAGAAGACGATAGGTACTGATTCTAGCATGTTAATAGCGTCATCATCTAATCTTTTATGATATAAGACAAGAAGAGATTTGGTTACAGGAAAATTTTAAACTAGGTGATTTTTGCCCCAACTTTTGACTTGACAAAACAAATACTGATGGTGAACTTCCAGTCACTCATTATTCAAATTATTGAATAATTTCAATACATCAATTTAAATTTGTTTTCTTTGGGGATTATCATAGAAACAGAATGTCATAGGCTTAAAAAATGCACAAATCACTTGAAATTCTGGAAAAGAGCTACTATTTTAGGCAAATTAAAACAATCCTGAACTTATCAGATTTTTAAAATAATGTTCACTGTGCACTCACGACTAATGGCAGCACAGACACTAGGTGGGCACGCAGTGAGCACTTAGTGATTACAGATCCTTTCTATGATAGTAAAATTTAGCTTTTCTGGCTAGTGTTAAAATAAACCAACCAATTTGAAATGGAGTTGTAGTTGTAACACATATACCTGAAAAGAAAGCTGGAGACACTACATGCATGCCATCTCATTTCTAAATATATACAGAGCTTCCTGATTTTATCTAATTCCCTGTATGTTTGCATCAAGTATTTCTTAAGCTCTGCTATGTACTAGATCTTAGAGATGAGAAAAATGTAAGATAAAACTGGATTTTGTTCTGAAGGAGTTCCTAGTTTTATTGGGAAGATTGAATGCATTATAAGGAGATGAATAAAATTCAGTGTGAAGAAGCTGGAGACGACTAGGAAGACTTTCTGGAAAGATGAGGCTTGGTCAGTGCCCTGGATTTTAGAAGGACATGTGAGACTCAGGCGTGGAAGGTCAGCATGTGGCCCTCCGGGCAGGGAACGAGCGGAACAGACGGAAGAGTCTCCATGGTATGTTTTGGAAATAATGATGGGCCAGTTTTGAAGGGTTGATGTAAAAGAGAATGGGGGTCAAAAGATTGGTGAAATGAATAGACAAAGCCTGATTCTATAATGCCAGACTAAGATTGAACCTGATCTGCTTTTTTTTTTTTTTTTTCCAAAAAGCTGCTTACAAACCTAGGGCTTTTCTGGAGGTGACTTTGGTCACTTGGTGTGGAGGAGGCGCAGGTGGAGGGGTCCGCGTTCCAGTTTTGCTTTACACACCCTTAAGTTCCTGCATAACATGTCCTGGAGAAGAAGGGTTCTAGTGCCCAAATAAGAGCACCAGAGTCAGTCAAATGACATTTAAGATTGTCTAGCCCATCTAGGGATTAGTAGCATATCAAATTCAGCTCTCAACTTGAATGCCAGGAGGTCAGCCAAGGGACTTACTAGACAGTTTTCCATTTTCTTAAGTCTTTACAACCTATAGCTGAGCCAGTAGACTCCAAGTTTGAAACAGCAAATAATCCAAAAGTCAGTTACATTTGGCTCTGTGCTATGTTGCCTCATCTTTCTACAGGTAGATTTACCTTCCTAATGGTGTTTTGCTTAGTCTAATGCTGACGTTAATTTGCATTCCCTGAGCATACAATGCTTGGAAAGAGGGGGGGAGGAGCTTGAGGAAAAGAAACGAAGGGAGAATAGTTGTTGTCCAGGGAAGCCGGCTCAGGCTGTGGAATTTATCACGCGTAATTGGCTCTGTGGACAATGCCCTCACAGGTAATTATAACCAACTGTGGTGTGGTCAACTAGCTGGAGTCGTTTTCCAAGGTGTGGAAACTCTGCTCAAAATAAATGTATTTGCGAGTGGCTCGCTTTCCTATTCCTGAGTGTAAGGTTTATATTTCTTGCCTCTGTCCTTCAGATACCTGATTTTGATCACTGTCTTTATCTTCTTCGCTGAAAACAAACATTTAACAATGTTTCTGGTCACTGGAAGCCTTAGTCAATATTGTTGGGTAAGCCAACATTTATACAACATGACGAATGAAGTCATTTTAGCCTGTTAGTAGGTCTGAGGTAAAACCGCTCAAATGGTTTAAATATGTCTGCAGAAAGGTATGAGTGAACAAATTCGCTTCTACCCTTTTCTAAAATCTATGTGAGTCCCATATCCCACAGACAAATAACCAGTTATTAATTTCTTGTCTGCATATACTCTCTCTATGTATATATGAATATATTAATATATTCTCATTTCCTGTTGTTCACACATGAGGAAGCATGCTATACCTACATTATTGTGCATGTTGTTTCTCCACATAACATAACTTAATATGCATAGGGAGCCTCCTTTTTGTTTAAAATCTAAATAATCTTCCTATATCGGTAGACCAGTCTATTTAACCCATCTCCTACTCATGGACATTTGAGCTGTTTTCGATCTTTTTCTATCACAAACAATGTAACAATGGATTTTTGTGTGTGTAACTGTTCAAGTAGGCATCCCTAAGTATTTCCAGAAGTAAAATTGCTGAGTCAGAGTACTTAATATACTCTGTAAATAAATATTATATATTTACCTCACCTTATGTTTACACACGTAATTTTCTTTCTTTTTTTTTTTTTTTTTTTGTTGTTGAGCTATGATGATTTTCTTTTTTTTCTTTTTCAAATTTATTTTATTTTTTTTTTTTTATTGTTAAATCATAGCTGTGTACATTTGTGCAATCAAGGGGTACAATGTGCTGGTTTCATATACAATCTGAAATATTCTCATCAGACTGTTCAACATAGCCTTCATGGCATTTTCTTAGTTATTGTATGTGGACATTTGTATTCTGCCTTTAGTAGGTTTCGCCTGTACCCATTTTAAGATGCACTGTAGGTGTGGTCCCTCCTATTACCCTCCCTCCACCCTGACTTCCTCCCTCCCTTCCCCTCCTTTGGCCCTTTCCCCCTATTCTTGTGCTATAGTTGGGTTATAGCCTTCATATGAAAGCTATAAATTAGCTTCATAGTATAGCTAAGTACTTTGGATACTTTTCCCTCTATTCTTGAAATACTTTATACTAAGAATATGTTCAAGCTCCATCCATGTAAGCATGAAAGAGGTAAAGTCTCCATCTTTTTTTGAGGCTGCATAATATTCCATGGTATACATATACCACACACAATTTGCTAGTCCATTCGTGGGTTGATAGAAACTTGGGCTTCTTCCATGACATAGCAAGTATGAATTTGGCTGCAATAAACATTCTGGTACAGATGTCTTTGCTATACTGTGATTTTTGGTCTTCTTGGTATATACCTAGTAAAGGAATTATAGGATTGAATGGCAGGTCTATTTATAGATCTCTAAGTATTCTCCAAACATCCTTCCAAAAGGAATGTATTAGTGTGCATTCCCACCAGCAGTGTAGAAGTGTGCCCTTTTCTCTGTATCCATGCCAACATCTCTGGTTTTGGGATTTTGTTATGTGGGCTACTCTTACTGGGATTAGGTGATATCTCAAAGTAGTTTTGATTTGCATTTCTCTGATGATTAAGGATGATGAGCTTTTTTCATGTGTCTGTAGATCATGCGTCTGTCTTC
>CAUYPK010147615.1:0-18938 GCA_963574355.1 Loris lydekkerianus
GGATTCATATTGTTGGAGCATTTATTGTATCCCTGGGGGTTGCAGCTTTCTATAAGTATGCTGTGGCTGAACCAAGAAAGAAGGTATATGCAGATTTCTACAGAAATTATGATTCTATGAAAGATTTTGAGGAGATGAGGAAGGCTGGTATCTTTCAGAGCGTAAAGTGATTTTGGAATATAAAGAATTTCTTTGGGCTGATTTTTGTAGACGTTTGTCACTGACCCATGTTCCTGAGCTATGAATATTAGTGATAAATAAACTATTAATAAATTAAAAAAAGAAGAAGGTTTGCTGACAGATTGGGTGTGAGGGGTGAGAGACAGAGGAGTAAAGGGTGACCTTTTGGTTCCTGCCTGAACCCCTTTGGGGAGGGTTGGTATTATTTACAGAGATATGGAAGACTGGGGACAAAGCAGGGCTGGAGGTTGAGCCAAAGTCCGAACAGGTCGATTAATCAAGAGTATGACAGCTCATAAGGAAAGACTATTGGAATCAAAGTACGATTCCAATTTTGCACATAGCAAATGTGCGGTGCCGATGGGATAGCCACATGGAGATGTCGACGAGATGGTTAGAAAAGTCTGGATCTTAGGGGAGGTATCAGAACCTGCAGTGCATGGACAGTCCTCAGATGCTATTTAAAGTCTGGATGACAGAGAAAGGGAGAGGTCCAGGGGCTGAGCCTGGAGGCACTCCAACACCTGGAGGTCGGGAAGGGGAGGAGCCAGCAAAGGAGACTGAGGAGAAACAGCCAGGGAAGTAGGCAGAAATTGGACAGAGTGCGGTGCCCCAGAAGGCAAGCGAAGAAGTTCTTGGGGAAAGAAGCCATCAACTCCATCAAATGTACCTCAAGGTCAAGTGAGATGAAAACTGAGAAGGGTCAGCGTGATGCTGCTGTGCAGGAGGCTGGGGAGAAAGCCTGTGTTCACTGGAGGATGGGGTGGGAGACAGGAAAAAGAAGGGACAGCAAGCACAGAAAAAAAACTTCCTTGAGGTGTTTTTTTATAAGGCTGCAGAGAAACAGAACAACAGCTGACAGGCAGGTGTGGGGTAAGGGAAGTTCTTTTAAGGTGGAGTATGTGTCTACCATGTTAATATACCACTGGGAATGATCCAGGGGAGAAGGGAGAATTGATGATGTGGGAAAGAGGGAGAACAATTAGAGGGCAGAAGTCCCCGGCAGCCAGGTGGATGTTATCCAATAGGGCGGGAAGAACTGGCTTTAGCAGACAGCAAGGACATTCAGCCCCTGCTGGGCCTTGAAAGAATAGGGCCCTGCCACAGCACACCTTCTCTCCTTTAATTCTCTAACACTATGAAGTAGGCAAGGAGGCAAATGATTGTTCTCACTTAGCAAAGAAGAAACTGGAGCTTTTAAAAAATTAAGTAGTTTGTTCCCAGCAAAGCAATGATTAAACAGTATAGCTGAGATTCCGACTGAAGCAGTGGCCTGTGGCGGTAGCTATCCAGCACATATTCCACCGTTAGGGCCATTGGCCCTGGTGCTGCCATTTAATGCAACTGAATCTGTCTCAGAGGTCCAGACACCTGGTCTCGCAGAAGGTCCAGTCTGGCAATAGGGACATCTGAGCCTGCATCATCATGGTTTTCCCTCTGAGTAGCACCTAGCTGTGACACACATCTCCAGAGACCACTGCATCCCCTGAAGGCAGATACATAATGGTGGTGCAGTAACCATTTCTGGAAATGTTAAGTAGCAAGTGCCAAAACAGGCAAATCCCGCCGGCCTGGTGGCAGAGTCAGACTAGTCAGAGGCCCTGGTTTGACAATTATTCAGGTGGTAGGTGCCAGAGCAGGCTTGTCAAGTTAACAGGCCTTGTCAAGTTAACAGACAGGCTTGTCAAGTTAACAGACAGAAAAATGGAAGTGTTGACCAAAGCAAGCTGATGACTGTTTCTTTTGCAGAGATACTGTCCTGTGAATGGCGCCGTGCAGAGCACGCTGAGAGACTTCTTGGAAAGGCTAAAGACGACCATGAAAGAGAAATATTCAAAGTATTGGAGCTGAATTTTTTTAAATTTATAAGTTTTTAATAGCTTTATTTTTTTAATATTTATATATTTATAACTCATCATAAAATAAAGTATATGTCAAATCTAACAGCAATGGCATTTAATAGTACTGGCTTTGTTTACTTTACAAATGAAGTTATGGTTTGCGGCTTTTAGGGAAACCTATTTAATTCACTGAGAGACCACAAATGTTGTGGGAACAAAATGGGAAAGACCACTTCTCTCTCAAGGGGTTCCCTCTCTCTGGTTGGGGCCATAACGCACAAGGCAATCATGAAAATGCAAGGCCATACAAGATGGTAAAAATGTAAGTAAGAGAGTTTGGGTTTATGAGTCCTACTGACTACCATATATATCTGAAAATAAAAGGTATCAACTGGGATGCTTAGAACATTCTTCTCCCGTTGACATAAGGATTGTTATATTGAATCTGTAGAAAAAGTAGGTAACCCCCACACATTACATGGCTCTGCACTGAACAATACTTAACATAATAATGTAAATTCCCTTGATTCTCAAGTCTCAGAACCAACCTTTACACAAAGAACAGAAGACTTAATTGTGGTTAGAGAACAGACTACCAAAGCTATCACCCGATACTATAAAAGGTATAGCTGAAAATGGCTGGGAGGCAAAACAGAAACAAAGAAAGAGAGGTAGGGCCAGTTTACACAGAAAAGGGGACCAGTTAAACAACACTGGCTAAGGTTCAGGGAACAAGAACAAGAGACAGAAGTATTTATTCAAAACTCTACTGGTAATAGAACTAAACTAAAAATAATTTGCTATAAAAAATTTGGAAGCAGGACACTGTGGCTCGTACCTGTGTTCTCAGCTACTTAGGAGGCTGAGGTAGGAGGACTGCTTGAGGCCAAGAGTTTGAGGCTGCTGTGAGCTATGATTGTACCAGTTCACTTTCGCCTGGGTGACAGCAATATTCCATCTCTAAAAATTAAACTAAATTAAAAAGAAAAATAAATAATTTGGAAGTAGTAGTGTAAATTACATAAACTCTCATTTTTGAATAAGGAAATCAACATGTAATATATAAAGTTGATAAATCAGAATATAGGTGGTAAAAGTACTTATGAATTGATGATTGGAGATGGTTACATGGGGACTGATTGTACTATTCTGCTTTTATACATGTGTAAGTTTTTATTAAAAAAGTGAAGAAAAAACTCAATAATCAATAAAGCAAGCAATCTTTGGAATTATGATAGTAATCACTGAAAAAACTAACACCAACAAAAAAGGACAATGGTTTGCTGGGAATGACTTGGACTAAGGAGGACTGAAGCAGGACTGGGGACTTGGCTTTTTTTTTTTTTTTTTTTTGTAGTTTTTGGCCAGGGCTGGGTTTGAACCCGCCACCTCAGGCATATGGGCCCGGCGCCCTACCCCTTTGAGCCAAGGGGCGCCCTACCCCTTTGCGCCGCCCCCGGGACTTGGCTTTTGATTATAAGTCCCTTTGTGACCATATCCATAGGTGATAAAATGTTTTTAAAATTAAAGAACAAAATTAGAAAGAGACAATGAGTGTCGGGAAAGATGTAGAAAACCTGAAACCTTCATACACTGCTAGTGCAATTGGAAAATGGTGCAACCACTTTGGAAAATGGTTTGGCAGTTTCTCAAGAGGTTAAACATAGTTTATGACTTAGAAATTCCAATCCTTGGTATATACCCAAAGGAACTGAAAACATACGTCCACATAAAACCCCTATACAAATATGTCCATATAAAAGCCCTATAAAATATATATATATCAACATTATTTGTAATAGTAAAAAAGCAGATGCAACCCTCCAAAGTGGTGAATGGATAAACAGAATGTGGTACACACATGTGATGGAGTGTTTTTAATTTTTATTTATTTATTTATTTTTGAGACAGTCTTACTATGTCATCCTTGGTAGAGTACCGTGGCATCACAGTTCACAGCGACCTCCAACTCCTGGGCTTAAGAGATTCTCTTGTCTCAGCCTCCCAAGTAGCTGGGACTACAGGCGCCCACCACAATGCCCGGCTATTCTCTTGCTGTGGTCGTCGTCGTCGTTTAGCTGGCCCGGGCCGGGTTGGGACCCGCCGGCCTCAGTGTATGCGGCCTGTGCTGTAACCACCGTGCTACAGGCACTGCCCATATGATGGAGTGTTATTCAGCAATAAAGGGGGGAAGTGCTGACACACGCCTCAGAATGGATGAACCTTGGAAACATCATGCTAAGTGAGAGAAGCCAGATATGGAAGTCCACAAATGGGGTTATTCTACTTACATGAAATGTCCAGAACAGGAAAATCCAGAGGTAAAAATAGAACATCGGTGGCTAGAGGATGGGGGAGATGGAGGACTAGGGAGTGACTGGTGATGAATATGGGGTTTCCTTTGGAGGTGGTGAAAATGTCCTGGCATTAGTGGTGATAAATGCACAATTCCATGAAAATACAGAAAGCGACTGAATTGTACACTTTAAAAGGATGAATTTTATAGTAATATGAATGATATATCAACAAAGCTTTTATCTAAAAGAAACTAAAGATGAAAAAATTAAACTAAGTGTCAAGTCATTGAAACTTGCCTTTTGAAAATGTTCTCTGTAAGAATATGGATCTAGTAACAGTGATGGAGCATTCTCTTTTCATCCTTGCTTATACATATGTGACAAAAATTAACATTAGTACTAAAATTACAGCAAAATATGTAATATCTTTTTTAACCCTTTTAAAATAAGGGAATAAATCAAAAGCTTAAAGTCTCACCCTGACCACAGCCAGTTTCACCCTGCCCACATAAAATACCAGCATGCCAAGGGCAATATGTAACTAAGAGTCATGGAGGCTTCTAAGGCCAATTGGAGAAGATACATGTTGAAAATTTTAATTTCCTTTCTTCTTTGATTGAGACTCATTTGCATTCAATGGCTAATGTGAGCTGTAGTCTGCCACAGGATATGAGTTGTGGGTTAGTTCGTGTGTGAGGTTAGGATGGTAAAGGAAAGGCTGTCAGGGGAAGAAAGATTTAAGACGGGCCACGTAAAGGACACGTGCAGGCCCTGAGCAGATCTGTCAGGAGATAAGCGTTGCCGGGCAAGATGCAACTAACATTGCTATTTACTCCCAGACGCGTAGTTCTGAACTCTACAGATGGAAACATCCAACAGGGAGACTTCGAATTTAACAAAAGAATGAGAGAACATGACTTGAGGATACACCTAACAGTGAGCAATAAACCTTCAGGATGAAGTGAAAGTTAAATGCTTCTCATCCAAACGCATACATTTAAAAAAACTCAGCCACAGCCATGCCTGCTCCAGGGAACGTGCCTCTTCTGTGCACATGGGATGTGTGACATTGACTGCAAAGGCTGAGCCGCTCCCCCCTATCAGCTGCCTCCACCTTTGCCAGTGAATTGACACCTCCAACTGGCATCTAGTAGGTAATATTTATTGGATAAATGAATGAGGAAAATCTATGGCTGTATGTCTTTTATTGAAATGTTCTTGGGCCACAATAAGAAATGCTGGCCTCTGATAAAAAGGTAACAGAGACTATCTTGTTGGTGTTAGTCCGTCTGAGCCACTAAGCCTGCTCTCGATGTTTCTTTCCTCTGCATGTCATCTCAACTGGCCTTTCAAGGTGTCCAAATCATCTGGGCCTGGAGAAGCTCAAGACCAAGTACAGTGAACAGCTTTCTCTCAGAGCATGGCCTGGCCTGGCCTACCAGCATGCAAGGCTGGCATCTCAGTTCCTACCAACTTCTATTGAGGGCTAAAAAAGCACTTTTTCTAGTCCTAGGGCTGATTTGTTGTTGATTTCTAGGTTCAATTTATGAGCTCAGGTTGGACTTCCACTCCCAAGTAGAATACCAAAGTCCCCAGCTTAGCAGTCATGCCCAGTATCCCCTAAATTGGTGTTCTGCCCCTATGCATCCAGACATTCTCTCTTTAGCGCTCTGAGATACCTTTCTTCTAATCCATCCCTCCAGTCAACTTCTTCTCAGTCCAACTTTCAGTCTCTAAGCTGTCTGCTTCTTCTTGTTCCTGTTAGCCAGTGTTAAAGGAAACAGAAGTATGTTTTCATGTTTGGTGTGTTCATTGCACACCGAGGCACCTACCAGGCAATGTGAGTACAGAGAAGACACGACACGTTTACTCCCTTGGTCTATACCATCAGGAAAGCAGGAGAAATAGCTGACAGATGTGAGCTATTTCAGCTCCCAGGACACAGATGTGTGTATCCTCTGCTATCCCCACCTTGACTCCTACTCCCCCTGGGCTGTGCTACACAGTCGTCAGTTATCCTGCCCTAAGTGGTATCTCTTCGCTGCTGTAGCCCATTCATTTATTTATGTACCTCTCTTTTGTATTTACTATGTACCTGCACCATGTCCTGCTCCCTCCCACCTAATCCTTCACAGTCTTTCCAGCAGTTGTTTTTCTGAAACACAATGTGAGTGATCCACTTAAAATCTTTCTGTGGCTTCTTATTGCTTACAGAAAACTCTTCCACAAGAGGATCTTGGTCTACCCTTTCCCTTTCAGGCTCATCTGTCCCCACCCCTCTTACCCTACTTCAAGCATTACACCACCAATGCATACGGCATCCAAACTCACGTTACTCCTGCCATATGGAATGCCTTTCCCCACATGCTAAACTGCTTTAAGACCTCAAACAGCACTGCCCCTGAGAAGCAGCCTTTGCTGACCATTTGGTCAGGAAGACATGTGCCAGGCACTGTGCTTGCTGCGAGGGAAGAATGCCCATATGGCAGCTCACTGTTCACCAGCCTTCACCAGAGCCCTGGCCAGGCTGCACGCACTGTCATTTTCCATTTACCCCTCCTGAAGGGGGCTTAGTTTTACAAGGACAGTCTACTGGACATGATGCAGGTACATAGTAAATACAGAAGAGAGGTACATAAATAAAAGAATGGGCTACAGCAGCGAAGAGATACCACTTAGGGCAGGAGAACTGACGACTGTGTAGCACAGCCCAGGGGGAGTAGGAGTCAAGGCCAAACAGTACCTCTGTGATGACTCTGGTGTTTTTAGGGTTGGGTTAGGCAATATCCTCTTGCTAAGACTGGTTTCGACTCTGAGAAATACTTTCTTCAGTTGTAAAGTCCCAGATAAACTGCTTTGTACCATTGGAGAAATAAAGCCTTTGATTAAAAACTAAAATTCCCCCAGCCCTCTGAGCAGGGCTGGGGGAGGGAAGCAGGTGTAGGAGAAGGTCTGATCTGTCATATTCTTTAGTCACAGCCAAAACCGTGTCTGGGTAAGACAATCTGATGTTCTGATAACGTTGATAAAAGTAACTTGAAGATTGGGTCACAGGAAGCCCACGACAAATGCTGAGAGGAAACAAGTTCTTTTTTAAGTAGCCTCTTCATAATCATTTTCCCACACATTTGTTCAACTTCCGAAGGAGGACTGAATGCCTGATTTGCTTTGCAAATGACACAGCTTAAAAATAAGAAATTCAGATAACAACAAAGTGTTTGGAAGGCTCCTCTTACTTGCTTTAAATTAATGCTGTGGCTTTAGAACTAACTTAACTGTTCCTGTAAAGCACAAGCTGGGGTGTTTATTTATTTGTACACTACCATGTTTTTAAATAGATTCAAAGTGATTTACTGGGAGAGATTAAAACAGAAAATAGCAGCAAGGTTATTTAGGACCAAAGAAGAAAGGGAGTAGGAAATGGTGAGCCAGATGCAAGACAGACTACAAGTAAGCAGGCCATCCGATCTTGCAGCCCTGTCAGCCAGAGCAAAATGAAAACACATTACCTAACTCTGTTACATATGAGGGGGTAAAACAGTCCAATTAGGCAGATATTTAGCTTTAAAAGAGATTTCTCTTTGAGGATCTACAATATAGACAGTAACAGGTTTCCTAAAGAAGCGCCTTAGTGGTATTTATTGCTTGATGGAAGTGAGTATCACAGCTCCAAAACTCAGCTGGGGAGGAGGGACAGAGGGCATAGAGGCAGCACTACTATTATCTTGCTTATGCAATGGCAGGCCTTTATTTTCATGTTCTACAAACATGTAGGAGAGTTTAATATAAACTGGAATTTGGGAACAGGAAGAGAGCAAGGCCTGGAATGGCTCAAGGAGTTGCCTCTCCTATGAAAAAAAAAAAGTCCTTTGAGACACAAAATTATAGCTAAATAAGAGGAAAGTTCTAGGCCTTTCGGAGTATACCACTATAGGATGACTATAGTTAACAATAAAATATTATACACAGAGGGTACCATAAAAGTATACACATTTTAAGAAAGAAACAAACTGTATTAGAATTGTAATACTCAAGCCACATATGATGTCTGTAATTACAAGAGATACAAAATAATAAATATAGGTATATACTGAGTATTACAATTTTAATAGTTTTTTCCTTTCTTAAAATGTGAACACTTTTTTGGCATACTCTGTATTTTCAAATAGCTAGAAGACAGGATAATGAATTAAATGTTCCTAAGTCAAAAAAATGATAAATATTTGAAAAGATTGATATGCTAATCATCCTGATCTGATCTCTATACATCGTATGTACTGAAACATCACTATAGACCTTAGCTATACAATTAGGTGTCAATTAAAACAATTTTTTGAGGCTGGGTGTGGTGGCTCATACCTGTAATCCTAGCTAGGACTTTGGGAGGCCAAGGTGGGAGGTTGAGGCCAGGAGTTTAAGACCAGCCTGGGCAATAGCAAGACCCCCATCTCTAAAAAAAAAAAAAAATTATTTGAAGATAGTCTCACTCCATTACCTTGGGTAGTGTCATGGCATCATAGCTCACAGCAACCTCAAATTCCTGGGCTGACGCAATCTTCTTGCCTCAGCCTCCCGAGTAGCTGGGATTATAGGTATCTGCCACAACACTCACCTAGTTTCTCTATTTTTAGTGAGACGAGGTCAGTCTGCTCCCAAACTCCTGAGCTCAAACGATCCACCCACCTCAGCCTCCCAGAATGCTAGGATTATAGGCGTGAGCCACCATGCACGGCCCCCAACATTTTAAAATTCGTCAGGTGTGGTGGTGTGTGCCTGTAGTCCTCACTACTTGGGAGACTGAGGCAGGAGGATCACTTGAGCCCAGGAGTTTGAGGATACTGTGAGCGATAACACTGCACTCTAGCCCAGTTCACAGAAAAAAACAATCGTTTTTTTTTTTTTAAGACATAGTTTTACTCATAGTTTCACATAACCTAAAACTCCTGGGTTCAAGTGATCCTCCCACCTCAGCCTATGGAGTAGCTGTGACTACAGGTGCCCACCTTAATGCTGGGCTAATCTTTCTGTTTTTAGTATAGGCATGGTCTCGATCTTTTCAGGCTGGTCTTGAACTCCTAGTTCAAGGGATCCTCCTGCTTCAGCCTCCCAGAGTGCTAGGATTACAGGCATAAGCCACTGTGTCCAGCTTGAATTTGAATTCTTTCTTCTTTTTTTTTTTTTAAATTTGAATTTTTTAAGGCTGCCTAGTTCAGTGCCTGGAAATCAATGTTTGTCAAAAGAACACATGGTTAACAATAATCCAAGCAACATTATTGTTTTGGAGATACTTTAAGTTCATGAGGAATTTCTGAATGAGATTGTGCTATTGTTATCACCAAGCAATGTTTTCTCTTACCTTTTAGTGAGATACATTCTGCATGCACACTCTTTAAGTTATGACCTGAGAACTGGTTTCTGTTCTCTAACACCTAATAAAAGGATAACAAAACTTGGATAAATATATTTTTGCTGAAAAATAAATTTTATCAGAGTTTCTGTTTCATGATTTCTACTTATTTTTTTATTTTTCTTTTTTTTTGAGACAGAGTCTCACCATGTCGCCCTCAGTAGAGTGTCAAGGCGTCACAGCTCACAGCAATTTCCAACCCTTGGGCTTAAGTGATTCTCTTGCCTCAGCCTCCCAAGTAGCTGGGACTACAGGCGTCTGCCACAGCGCCCGGCTATTTTTTTTGTTGTTGCCGTTGTTATTGTTTAGCTGGCCCAGGCTGGGTTTGGACCTGCCAGCCTGGGTGTATGTGGCCCGCACCCCACCCACTGAGCTACAGGTGTCACCCCATGATTTCTGTTTAAAAGGCTGACAACATTAAGAGTTTCTGAATATGAAATTATGTGTCTTTTAACCATACAAAATTAAGATTTCGAGCACAAAGAACCCACTCATTAACATCATATTGAAAGTAAACACAAAGATAGTTCAGAAAAGAGAAAGACCACAAATACAGGCTTTAGGTAAAAGACTTTTATTCTTATTTAACCATGCTGCACGTATACCTACAATATCAATATATACAAGTTGAACAAATACAACTTATACATAAAATACAATGAAAGTGTGGCTTCTGAAACTGATGCAATAAATTTACTGTACAATTTGTAATTTTGGCCAGTATACAGCATTATAGTAATGTTATTTAAGTTATTAATAATTTTAAATTAATCAGACTACAGTGTAAGTTCAAAGGCACTAGAAAGATCTATGTTTTCTTCTAGTATTTTAAGAACAAAGAATAATTAAAAAGGAAAACAAATGTATACATTAAGAAATTGGGCAGACACTGGCACACTTAAATGTAAACTCCACCCATTCCTTAATTCACAGCCCTGTAGGAAAGAGAAATACCTTCCTTAAGAGTTAAGGAGAAAGATATTAAAAATAGACTAAAACAAAACAAAACAAGAAAGCCACCCCAAAACCATAATCATAATTTTAAAAACATGTTACGAATAAAATACCACCACCCTTTCTCCCAAAGTAACATTAAATTTCCTGCTGCAGAAAAAAATTCCCCTTTCTCTAGAAAAGTATATGAAATAGCTTGTCAAACGGATTCTACCTGTGGAACCAACATGTAGATAAAGACTCTCTGCTTGATTAGCTCTATACTTTACAAGAATCTAAACAAAAAATGGAGAATGTTATTATATTTTAATATCCTAAGTATTAGTATATATAATTATAAGAACATACTATAAACCAATAACTCTACCAAGACACCTTTTAATAAATAAATATTACTTTTTAAATTAAAGAGGAAAAAAAGATGCCCATTCAATATCCTATTTATATATATATATATATATGCACTCATTTTGAATTTGCATATTTATTTCAAATAATGAGCAAGTTTGTTCATCTATATCCTTTCATAAAATTAACACTGAAGTTACAAAATATTTCTTTTGTGGACAAAAAAATTATTATAGTAGCCTGCTTTAAAAATTTCTCTATTGACTTTTCACAGATTGACTTTTTATTTTGACTTGTTTTTGTTTCTTTCTTTCCTTTTTTTTTGAGACAGGGTTCCGCTCTGTTGCCCAGGCTAGAGTACAGTGACATGATTGTAGTTCACAGCAGTCTCAATCTCCTGGGCTCAAGTGATCCCCCTGCCTCAACTTCCCAAGTAGCTAGGAGGCCTATACCACCAATGCTTAGCTAATTTTTTTTTTTTTTTTTTTGTAGAGACAGAGTCTCACTTTACCACCTCGGTAGAGTGCCATGATGTCAGAGGACTCACAGCAACCTCCAGCTCTTGGGCTTCCACGATTCTCCTGCCTCAGCCTCCCGAGCAGCTGGGACTACAGGCGCCCACCACAATGCCCGGCTATTTTTTGGTTGCAGTTCGCCTGGGGCTGGGTTTGAACCCGCCACCCTCGGTATACGGGGCCAGTGCCCTACTTACTGAGTTAGAGGAGCCACCCAGCTAATTTTTTAATACTCTGTAGAGACAGCTTTTTTTTTTTTTTTTTTTTTTTTTGCAGTTTTTGGCCGGAGCTGGGTTTGAACCTGCCACCTCCGCCATATGGGGCTGGTGCCCTACCCCTTTGAGCCACAGGCGCCGCCCTTTTGTAGAGACAGCTTCTTACTATGTTGCTTAAATTGGTCTCACACTTCTGGCCTCTCAAAGTTCTAAGATTACAGGTGTGAGCCATTGTGCCTGGCCTATTGTGTCTTTTTATAGATTTCTTTCTGTGGTAGGGTGGGATAGAAAAAATGTCTGAGATACTGGCTTAAATTCCTATGATGTTTTAAAGCTTAATTCAAAAGTTATTCTTTTCCTGTTTAATTGAATTGTTGAAGTCTGGGAACGTGGACTTTTAAAAAGAAGCACTGATCTTTTTTATCTACTAGCAAAATTAAGATCTCTGTAGAGTAATTTCTAACACAGTTATGTGTACATCATCAAAAACATTTTACAATTATCAAAATATTCTGCTCACACAGCTTTTATAAGACATGTATTCACCTCAAGTCTCCACAGCACCTAAACAATGACCCACAGAATAAGTTATAAACTTCTATCTAACACATTACAAAGAAAATGCTGCCAGTGAAATGCAATTCTAATTACCTAGAAAATATTCACCATGTACAGAACATTGAGTATTCCACTTCTGGAATGTACTTTAAATTTATGGACACATTTTTACCACCACTCATCCCCACTGTGTACACAGCTTTGTAATATAAACCAATATTTAATCAAACTTACTAAAATATTAATTTAATAAATACTAACTTAAGAAGTCTCAAAACCTTTTCAACCAATGTGTTTCATGGCTCATTACATAATTTCAAAACCCATAAAACATATATTATGTGGTTTAGGAGTAGAGTAGCTTTCAAAAGAAATCAAAATTCTGTAAGCAGCCATGAAAGAATGATTTTATTACAACTTATTTAACTATAAAATGAACATAATTTTTATTTATAGAGAAATACGGTCTAACTAGATTAATCAATAGTAAAAATTAGGGAAAAAATTTTTTTAATAAAATATGAAAAACAAAACAAAGTGTTTTATTTTATTTATTTTTATTTTTTAGAGACAAGAATCTCACTTTGTCGCCCTTGGAAGAGTGCCATGGCATCACAGGTCTTGGCAACCTCCAGCTCTTGGGCTTAGGCGATTCTCTTGCCTTAGCCTCCCGAGTAGGTGGGACTACAGGCGCCTGCCACAATGCCCAGCTATTTTTTTGTTGCAGATAGGCGGGGGCCCGGTTCAAAACTGCCACCATTGGTATATGGGGCCAGCGCTCTACTCACTGAGCCACAGGTGCTGCCCAAAACAAAGTGTTTTAAAGACAAAGACTAAGGACTAAGACAAGGAAAGGATTTTTCTTGCTTAGCTGCATTTTCTGGAAAATGTATACCCGTAATTGGGAGATACAGAGTAATTTCCATCAAAATTCAGAACTCAGAAAAATGTATCCATAAGTCACACTTCAAAGTTAATATTTAAAAATACACAGACAGGCAAGGATAAATGGCCTCTACTTAGCTACTTAATTTTCTGCCACCATGGCCCCTTCATATTTAGGTACAATTCAACATTTCAAGAGAACATGAAATCAGAACAACAAAAATGTGTATTTGATTTGACTCAAAGTAGCCAGTCAGGAGAGGTCCAGATAAAACACATTTTCAACTTTTTTTAAAACGTATATTTGCAAAGATTGTTGAGTTATAAAATTTTCTACAGGAGATCAATAAGATCAGTCATTTCATACTTAAAATGCAATGCATACTGGAAAATCAGAACATGTTTAAACAGGCTAGAAGGCTAATGTTAGGTCATTTATTAGATAAGCAGCTCAAACATTCATATACAACAGTGCAACATAGGACAATCTGATCTGCTACTTTCTGTGTGCAAAACGGGAGAATCGTTTTTCTATTTTGAACTTGTTTTCTAAATATACAGTAGTTAGGTAAATAGCTAACTGATTTACAGATACATCTAAACTATACCTCTCTATAGTACGAACTCCTCCCCCACCTTCCCTGCACAGTTCAAGTGAAGAGCAGAATGATCTCTGAACAGTACCAGTTGTACAATGTTGTATTAACTCAATATATATAGACTAAAAGTTATTAGGCAAATTAATATATCCAGTCTTACACCATCATTTATAGCTTCTCTTATTTGAAGTTACTCAGAAGTCTTCAGTGTTTTAATTAAAGATTTTGTCCAAGCATGAGAATATCATTAATTTTTATTGTAACTTTAAGTCTGTAACATTTACTGAAGTAAAGAGTCAATTACAGTTTCAGGCTTTGCAGAACGCTTTCTGTTTGGAGAAGAGAAAAAGCAAGCATGAATGCTTTCCTAAAAGAATGAAATGCAAACACTTTACAATATGTAGTAGAAAACACAAGGTGGCCATGGAGTCTAGAAACAGACTGATTTTCAAATGTTTGACCATGTTTTTTTTTTCTTTCTTTTTTTTTAATGAATGCTGTGGCATCATAGCTCATAGCAACCTCAAACTCCTGGGCTCAAGAGATCTTCTTGACTCAGCCTCCCAAGTAACTGGGACTGTGGGTGCCCACCACAATGCCTGGGTTTTTTTTGTTTTCTCTTCTTAGTAGAGACAAGGTCTCACTCTTGCTCAGGCTGGTCTCGAACTCCTGGGCACAAGCAATCCACCCATCTCAGTCTCCCAGAGTGTTAGGATTACAGGTGTGAGCCACTGCAGCCAGCCCAAAATGTTTGACCATGTTAAGTGATCAATTAATTCCTACCTTTTCAGCTAGGAGAAGGTCACCTAGAGTAATGTAAGTGGATAGAACCCCACCTTATTATGCCAGAGTAATGAGGGACTAGGCGGATGGTAATTTCCAAAACTGGACTAGAAAACTGAGGCCAGGCCAAGAGGGCTGCACGCTTACCATGTCTGAATCCCATGATTATCCCTTCTGGGGTATCCTAAAGGTATAGGTGGATTTAGTGAAAATCAGAAACAGAAGTCATTTGAAGCAATACCTCACATATGCATGGTTAGGGATTAATGGAAATGCTATCTATAGCATGTCCCGTATTTATTACAATTTTTCCCAGTGCATTGAACTAAGTGTTTCTAATGAGGAATATCACTTTGAACATATCATGTAATGTAATGTAATGTAATGTAATTGATAAATCATTTATTGTTATATAGATTTGCCCATATTTATAGCCATCTATCATTGTCTTAGGGTTTTCATAATATAGCAGGCTAATTGTAGTATACAGAGATGCTTGGCTTACATAATGTTGGTCCATACATTTTTTTTCAGTTAAACTAAAAAAGCACATATTTTAAAATAAGCATTCTGGCAATTATATTCAAATATCTAATTATTTATTTATGTTCACATAGTAAAAAAAAAAAAAGTAACTAAAAGTTGAAAGATCTCATGTAAATAACCCTATTTTCTGGCTTCTTAGAAAAGAGAAGATCCAGAAACAAGCCCCACTATTCCCACAACAAACGAGGACAAGAGCAGCAGCCACTCACTTTAGACAGCTGCTCTCCATTGTGCCCCAGTCCCCACCACTGCCTACTTTTCTCCTACACTGAGGCTAAAGGGCTTACCATATACCATCACACTTGCTCTGTCACTTTTCCTACTTACTGTAAAGAGGAAAATATCTCTATTAAAAGTAGAAAAGTAAAAAAATACTTCTAAAAGGACTCGTGTTTCTTAGAAATCATTTGCTTCATTCATTCATATTTGTAGCTTCTGTTGGCATATAAAATTCCTCATCTAAATACTAAAGAATGTAAAAATCTATAACCAGGCATGGTGGCAGCTGCAGTCCTAACTACTTGGGAGGCTGAGGCAAGGGGATCACCTGAGCCCAAGAGTTGGAGCCCAAGAGTTGGAGATTACTGTAATCTATGGCCATGGCACTCTACCTGGGGCAACAGAGTGAGACTCTGTCTTAAAAAATAATAATGTAAAAATTTATACACTTTAAATATGCCACTGATTCCCCCCTACCCCAAGTTCAACTATCACAAATTTGTAAACGTTAAGTTATAATGAACACGTTAAGTATTAAGTGTCTGTGAGATTATGTAACATAAAAATATCAAAACTATACAGCCTCATCCTACATGTAACTTAAAAGTCCATGTACTCAAAGCAGAGGGAAAAGTAGCTTATTATTTTCTACTCTTTCAGGAGTCCCAAAGTCTTCCAATTGGCTTAAAAAGTAAATGGAAAATTATTTGATGTACGAAAGAAAGAGAAGAAATAAGCTCCAACCCTGGGCTCCCGCATCCTGATTTCCCTAGGCTTATGTGATGATACATGGAGACTACCCAACAGTCAAAACCAGTGCCCAGAGGAGAGGGAAAGATGAACAGAGAAGTTTTCCTGGACTGAGGAAATCAAGGTTCTGGGGGCAATGTTTATGATAGAAAAACTAACCAGTTGAGTATAAAACCTTGGGAATCGAACCAGGCAAATTAATTAACATCTCACTGGAATTGATGTAAAAATTAAGGAATTAAACAAGATAGTATGTGATTTATTATACACTTGGAAAGAACAAAGCAAATCAAGAATAAATTTTACTACTCTGGAGGGCTAAGGAAGTTGAAAGACTTAATTCTTCACTCAAATTCTAACTAAACAAGGAATTTGATTTTTAATATAACAGCCAAAATATTTATCATGTTAACTAAATAAATTTTAATGTCCTTTAAAGGTGTCTAACTAGAACATCTTATATCCTTCATGTGAAGGGATTCAAGGGGCCCTTACCTTCTCCCTGTCTTAGGCCGTGCCTTCCCCTTTGAAGTCCGTGGCCTCTCTAATTTCATCAGAGACTGACGTAGACTCTCCTCAGTATAGGCAAGATACACATGGGAAAGGTCCACTTCGAAGGGCTAAGAAAAGAAATGCACACAGGGCACTCTTCCAAGAAAAAGCTGAGTTAGATTTGGGGGAAGAATTAAAATACTAAACAAACTCCTAGAAAAACACCACAGAAGACAAAACCAAACAAATATCTAAAGACATCTTCTAATCCTAATATCTAAAGTGCATTCACCAAACGTTGGTAAACAGGAATCCCTCACATACACAAATTTCCTTAAAGAAAAACAGTTGCTGTTTTCCCTAAAGCTGCTCCCTCTTCTTGTTAACCTAGAACTAGAACTAGCTTTGAAAAGGAAGACAGACACATTTCAGTCTCTAACCATGTCCCCATGACCCAAAGAGGTAATGAAAAGAGGACTCTAACTAGTGACTCTACCACCGTTGTAGAAATGATAGGCCTACGATCAAGACTGATGGTGAGTAGAACTCTCTTAATAATCACCCCATCCTAGAGCCTTTATTCCCCCAAATTAATCCATTTTTCAGCAGAGCTGATTAACAGATACCAGGTTGATAACACAATTTAATGACTCAAATTTCTATAAAGCAAGTGTAGTTACAAAAAAAAAAAAAAGATATTCTTACATCTTTTTCCTTTTTATCAGGTACCGGGGTTTGCTTCCTCATGTTATTTCCTGTGTATGCAACACATTTCTCAAAAAAAGAAAAGGACAAAAATGTCTTAGTAACTAATACCATGAATCACGCAAATTACTATGCGATAACCTGATGTTACACTTGTAGAACACGATCTGAATGCTGGAACAGGCAGGCCCAGCATGTACCCCTGACCTTAACAATTTCCACCTAGACCATGATCTGTGTGTTTTAGTTATTTAGTTATTATGCAACATAATACAACTAATTACAAAAATATCTATCTGCCCTACTGGATTCTCCTCTAGTTCCTCCTCTGAACCACCTCCCTCTCCATTGTAACTGGCACAATTTCTAGTCCACAGGAAGTACTTTGTAAGTATTTTGTGAAAGGATAAAGGCAATACTCACTAGCTGCCATTCTCCTATGTCTTCATTCCAATGGACATAGTTTTCAATCATTTCCTTTCAAAAGAGTCAAAAATAAGTCTATTTTTAATATGGAATAATGTTTATAATATAGAAAAATATCCACAGACAACACAGAAGCGTGGGTGGTCCATGCGGTGGAGCTCAACAGAGCAAGGGAAGAGTGGAGGATGGAAAAAACCCAGATACCCAGAAGTGGGATTGCTGGATTGAATGGCGACTCTACGTTTACTTCTCTGAGAACTCTCCTACTGTTTTCCATAGAGGTTGTAATAATTTGCAGTCTCCCCAACAGCATGATTACAGCTCCCTACTATCTCATGACAGCTACTTATCTGCTTATAGTGGGAGAGGGATCTGCAGTGCTTGGACACTCGTTTCTATAACAAGCTCTAATCAGGCAAAGAAGGCTCTGTCCCTTACCCCTGTGTGACCCCTGTGTACTCTTTGGGAAGATCATTTTGGAATCAGTGACTTCCTTCCCCGTGTGTGAATGAATCACGGCACTGAGCAGGAATGTGATCTTCATGCATAGAATAACTTTCCTATGATGTTAAGAAAAAGAGTCATTGATTGGAAAGATTAAGCAGACACCCTGGCTCCAAGAAATGAAGACATTGAAAAATGAAATGTACAGAAGAGAGCAAGATGGCGGCCGAGTAACAGCTTCTTTGCATCTGGGCACCGTGAGTCTGGGGAGATAGGACTCCAGGCAGCTCTGGCTGGTGGGATCTGCCTATAATCATCCCTGTGAGGACACAGGGAATTAGTGAGAGACTTCTGGACCCCAAGAGGAGGACAAAAACAGTGGAAAACCGGCAAGTGGTCATGTGTGTTCAATCGGTCTAAACCCACCGGCAACTTCCACAGGCATGGGAACTTAAAGAGCAAGAGGAAGTGAAAGGAAAATTAGGGCAAGGAAACAGATAAAAGAAATCACTCATGAGGAAGAATCAGCAGAAAACTCCAGGCAACATGAAGAATCAGTCCAGAACAACCCCGCCAAGGGACCATGAGGTAGCTACTGCAGAGGATTCCACCTACAAAGAAATGTTAGGAATGACAGAAAGGGAATTTAGAATACACATGATGAAAACAATGAAAGAAATGATGGAAACAATGAAGGAAACTGCTAATATAGTGGAAAATAACCAAAAGGAAATCCAAAAACAGAATCAAATAAGAGATGAACAATATGAAGAA
>CAUYPK010147620.1:0-30977 GCA_963574355.1 Loris lydekkerianus
TCCAGATTCTGAATTCGATTTCTGACATCTCAGCTATTTGTTTGTGCATGGGATCTTGTGCTGTGTCTGCCCCATTGATCCTTGGGGGAGTTGATCTACTCTGATTATTCATATTGCCAGAGTTTTTCTGTTGATTTCACCTCGTGATTGTTTTTCACTGTTGCCTCTGACCGTCCTCAGAGTTGGGGAGGTGTCTCTCCAAGATTAGACCCCAGCAAGATCACTCTATTGTTGCTGGATCTTTGTAGGGAGTGACCCTGTGTGGTTCCTCTGGGTCTTCCCCAGCCGGGGAGTTCTGGTTGTGGAAGCAGCTCTGGAGTGTGACACACCCGGATCCAGCAACAGGGCGGGAGGTGGTGCGCATGGTTCTGGGAGTGCCTGATGCCTAGTGACTTTGGCCCAGAGAGCCCACGGCTCCAGCAATCTCTGGCCAGGGGAAGGGTTCTGCACATAGGCAGGGAGGGCTCCAGAGGGCACGTGGCTACCCAAGTACCTGGCCAGATGAGCGGGCCGGTGTGGAGGCAGGGAGGGTACAGAAGGGAGGATGCAGGGTTGCGCAGCTCCCGCAGTTCCTGGTCAGGGCATGTGGAGGTCCAGCGGGTGCAGGTCATGGGTCGGGGGTCACGGCGCAGCTCTTATGGAGGTCTGGGCGGCACCATGCCCAGGAGTTTGAGGTTGCTATGAGCTGTGATGTTACGGCACTTTACCCAGGGCAACAGCCTGAGGCTTCAGTGTGCCAAAACTGGTCTCACTCTGTCCTGAGGGTTAAGGCTGTAAGGCAGCTCGGTCCGCCTTTAGGCTGCTCAGTCACTAGGTTACTAGCTCCCACCTGATCCTTGCTCTGCAACCCTGAGGGCAGAGCTTGCCGGGGCAATTCTCTCACAATGGCTCCCTGTGGCCCACAGACGAACACTATTAGCTCCATCTGGCTCAGCAGCTCAGTCTGGCACCTTAGACAATTCCCAAAGTTCTCCACACTCCTGCTCAAGCTCTCCCCAAGGCAGTTCAACTGAGTGCCACGTCCAATAACACCGAAACAGTTCACAGGTAAGCCCTTTCCAGTTTGCAATCTTACTACTGCTTGTACTTTCGGCTGCCAGCAGGATTACGTCAATCGAACACACACAACTACTTGCCAGTTTTCCACTGTTTTTGTCCTCCTCTTGGGGTCCAGAAGTTCCTTGCTGACTCCCTGTATCCTCAAAGGGATGATTATAGGCAGATCCCACCAGCCAGAGATGCCTGGAGTCTTATCTCCCCAGACTCACCATGCCCAGTTGCAGGGAAGCTGTTACTCAGCCACCATCTTGCTCCAGCTCCCCCACATTCATATTTTAAAATCTACTCTGGTGATTGTAATGTACAGCCATTATTAAGAACCAATCGTATAATAGAAAGAACCTAAGAATATGAAATTTCCCTCAAGAGTTCTCCATGCCAACAGGTGAAACTAGGACCAAGGAGTGATCTTAGAGGCAGCTGCTCAATATCACAAAAAGGAAACCCAAAAGATTCGATTTTCCCCCATCTTTCTACCCACCCCATGGAATGGCAAGGAGTAACAGAGAGATCTGTCTTTGCATGAAAGCAAAGAGTATGGGAGCTTACCAAAGTGAAATAGGATAGTGTCTTGAGTGATGGACAATGGCCAAGTAGATAACAGTATTTGTTAGAAATAATAAACCACACAGATTCATCAAGGTATCCTTTTCTTATGCCATGTTCATCTCACCCACTGTCACTGAAAAATATCACTTAGTCTCTGATATAGGCTGTAACACCAGAGAAAGCAGACAGTGTACTAAGAAATTTCAACTACAGACAGAAGCACATAATAAGAAACTCACCAAATGTTTAAACAATTCAAATCCCATGAAATAGTGACAGTAAACTGATTCAGCAAAAGCAGTCCTAAGAGGAAAATTTGTAGCCTTAAATTCTTGCATCAAAAGAACAGAAAGACACCTGCGGTGCATCTTACAAGGGTATATGTGAAACTTAGTAAATGTGGAATGTAAATGTCATAGCATAATAACTAAGAAAATGCCAGGAAGTCTATGTTAACCAGTGTGATGAAAATGTGTCAAATGGTCTATGAAACTAGTGTATGGTGCCCCATAGTGTACACAGCTATGATTTAATAAAAAAAAAAAAAAAAAAATTAAAAAAAGAACAGAAAGATTGCAAATCAACAATCTAATGAATCATCTCCAGGAATTAGAAAAGGAAGAACAAATCAATCCCAAATCCAGAAGAAGAAAAGAAAAAAATGAAAGGACTTTCACCAGAGAAATAGAATCTTCAAGACATGAATGCAAAATGGTAATGACCTCAGAATAAAAAAAAAAAAAAAGATATCACATCCATGAAAAAGCAAGCAATTATGAAACAATAATAGTTAAATATGAAAAATAAGAGCTATTTAAAGTTAATAACAAGTGAAATGAAAATGTCAATAGAAGGACTGAACAGCTATATGGACACAAATGAAGATTATATCAGTGAGCTAGAAAATTGGGCTGAGGCATTCTTCTAAATGATAGGACAAAAGTGTATAGAGGGATAGAGGGTAGGAAATAAAAAGTGAGAGGCATGAAGGACCAATCAAGATATTTTCACATTTGCTAATAGGAATTTCACTGAGTAAAGTTGGATATTGGATGGGAAACAATATTTGAAGAATGAATAGAAAAAAAAAAAAACCTCCCCAGAGTTGAAATCATCAATCTGAAAGAGGCCCCTCTGAGTGCCAACCAGAATGATTTATAAAAGCAAGAACAGTAGTTTAATTTAAACCTAAACACACCATAGTGAAATTTTAGAGCATTAAGAATAATATGAAAATACTTAAAACTTTCAGAGAGAAAATAAAAGACCACCTAGAGTGGAACAAGAATCCATTTGACATCACAATTTCCACTAGCAACATCAGAGGTGGGAAAGCAGTGGAATAGTATCTTCAAACTGTTCAGTTAAAAAAGAGTTGAAACTTAAATTTAATACCAAACCAAACTATTATATAAGTGGAAGGGAAAATTAAGAATCTAGAAAACTTAACCACCCACAGAAATCCTCAGAAAGAATCACTAGAGCATATACTTCAGCAAGAAGAAAAATAAATTGTGATAGGTAATGATGTCAAGAAAATAATGCTTAGCTTAACCGCTTCTGTATTATTTATATAATTAAGAATTAATTTCTAAAATGAGATAACCTATCAACGTTTGGCAAGTATAAGAGCAATGATGGCTATTTCCCAGTAATTTTGCTTGAACTAAGAAAAATACATTTTCATTCAAACTCAACAAGTTGGATATGAATGCTTAGGTAGCTTTTCCAGACATCTAGGAGAGCATGAAGGATGCCTCTAGAAGGGACTTACCTTCTCATTGATAGCCATTCTCAGGGGTCAACTCTGGTCTAAAATGTTTCTGTATGGAGCAAAGTGTAAGTGATCCATAAAGTGAAAGAAGGAAGAAAAATGATTTACACAATAATGTAAAGAGAGGATTTCTCTAAAGAGATTTCATTAAAATAGTTTCTGAGCTTCTGCTATGTGCCAGACTCTGTGCTAGGCACTGGAGCAGGGGTCCTCAAACTGCAGCCTGCCGGCCACATAAGATGGTGTGATTATATTTGTTACCATTTTGGTGTTTTGGTTTTTTTTTTTTTACTTCAAAATAAGATATGTGCAGTGTGCATAGGAATTTGTTCATAGTTGTTTTTTTTTTTTTTTTTTTTTTAACTATATTTCAGCCCTCCAATGGTCTGAGGGACAGTGAACTGGCCACCTGTTTAAAAAGTTTGAGGACCCCTGCACTGGAGGATACAGTGGTGAAAAGATAGATAAGGAAGAAGTGGCAGATCTTGCTCTTTGAAGAGATGGCAATTCCAGATTGAGTCTTTCAGACAAGAGGAAGGATTTTTAATGAAGCCATTACATCCAGGACATGGTGAGAGACAGACCCTAACTACTGGTGTTGTAGGAATCTCAATGTGGTGCAGACTACAGGACAATTTTTTACCCTGAAAATCTGGCAGGGAACCCAACTATTAATAGAAGCTAATGAAATCATTATAGGCATTTAGTGAAAGTGGCCTATGGTAGCTGTGAGGGATAAGTGTGGGAAATTTAAGTAAGATTTCTGTAGTCAAGTCCTAAAGATACTTTTTTGTTGCATATTTGAAATATAGGAAATATAGTTCTTCCTGATGAACCCATGTGGCACAGGAATAAGAGTATAGAATCTACATTGTAGACATTAATTGTATGACCCAAATTTACAGTCTTACTGAGCTTTAGTTTACTCAGCTATACATATAATGTGGATAAAAAATAGGGTCATTTTTGTAGGCAATTTCTAAAAATTAATGAAATAATGAACACCAAGTTCTAGCCCCACAATTGATGATACTAAATAATAGCCATGATTCATAGAACTGTGCTTAAAAATCACCCTAAAGATATGTTATTGAACTTTTGTGTCTATGTCACCTATTCCAGTTACTATGGCTGTATAACTAATTACTCCCAAGCATAGAAGCATAAAGAACCCATTTATTATTCTCATGAATTCTGTGGGTCCCAAAGTTGGACAGGACATAGAGAAAATAGTTTGTCTCTGCTCTATAATGTCTGAGCCTCAGCTACAATACTCAAAGGCTGGAGGCTAGAATCATCACTAGGCTGGTTCATTCAAATGTCTGGCCCTTGATGCTGGCTGTCAGCTGGAGGCTTCAGTTTCCCCTCCATATTGAGCCTCCCTATGTGGTCTTTCTACTTGGGCTGATTTGATTTGTCTCACAATATGTATAATGGCTTGTGTTGGGGAGGAAAACCTTTCCCCCTGCCTTCTTATTTCAGTGTTTTGGGACTTGCAAATTAAACTGAAAAAAAGATAGATTAGCAAGAGAAAAAACAAATGTAGTTACATATGTGGGAGTTCAGGAAGAAATGTGACCTAAGGAAGTGGTAAGAATTTAGGACAAATATAAATCTTAATAGGGTATGGAGAGGAACCGAGGAGCACTTCTGGGAGAATAAATGACTTTGGAGAAGGAAGGGAGAAAGAAAAACAAATGACTTTTTGAAAAGATAAACAGGCCCTTATTAGGGGATGGCAGATATGATAGTTTTGTGAGGTCCTCTGCTTGGGTGTGGCGCCCACTTCTTATCTCTGGAAATTGTCACTTTATGACAATTGAATTCTTTCTTTAGGCAGATAAGGAATTCCAGGACATAAATACCTTCATCTCAAGATAATTTTTATGCTACTGCATCTTATTCTGGACCTCTTCACCAGCTTCCACAACTCAAATGTGTCAAAAAAGCTGTTTTTCTATGACTTAGTATCACAAATAATATAACATTACTTCTACTATACTTGATAGTTTGGAACAGCCATAAGCTTCCACTTTCCTTTGATGGGAGACTTAGTATTACTGTTTCTATCTTGTTACTTGCTATTGGTTCGTTTAGGTTTCGGATTTCTTCTTAGTTCAATTTCAGTAACCCATATGTGTCTAGGAATTTACTCATTTCTCCCAGAATTTCTAATTTATTGGTGCCCAGTTGCTCATAGTAGCCTATAATAATCCTTTGGATTTTTGTAATATCAGTTGTAATATCACCTTTGTCATCTCTGATTTTATTTATTTGGGTTTTCTTTCCTTTTTTCTTAGTCTGGCCAAAGGTGTATCAATTTTAACTTTTTAAAAAAAACAACTTTTTGTTTCTTTGATCTTTTGTATTTTTGTTTCAATTTCATTTCTTTCTACTCTGATCCTTATTATTTCTTTTCTGCTACTAATTTGGGGTTTGGTTTGCTCTTATTTTTCTAGTTCTTTGAGATGCATCATTAGGTTATATAAAAATTTTGTAATTTTTTTTTTTGCAGTTTTTGGCTGGAGCCGGGCTTGAACCCACCACCCCTGGTACATGGGGCCAGCGCCCTACTCCTTGAGCCACAGGCACTGCCCAGCTTTTCTAATTTTTTGATGGCGGCACTTATTGCTATAAAACTTTCCTCTTACTAATGCCTTTGCTGTATCTCATAGATTTTAATATGTTGTGTTTTCATTTTCATTTGTTTCAAGAAATTTTTACATTTGTGGCCAGGCACAGTGGGTCACACCTATAATCCCAGCCCTCTGGGAGGCTAAGGAGGGTGGATTACTTGAACTCAGGAGTTTGAGCCCAGCCTAAGCAAGAGCAAGAGCCCCCTCTCTACTAAAAATAGAAAAACTAGCCAGGGGTTATGACAGGCACCTGTAGTCCCAGCTGCTCGGAAAGCTGAGGCAGGACGATCACTTGAGCCCAAGAGTTTGAGGTTGCTGTGAGCTATGATGCCATGGTCCTCTACTCAGGGCAACAGAATGAAACTCTGTCTCAAACTTAAAAAAAAAAAAAAAAAAAGAATTTTTAAAATTTCCTTAATCTGTTCATTGACCCACGGGTTACTCAGGAGCATATCATTGAATTTCCATGTGTTTGTATGCTTTCCAATATTCTTCTTGTTACTGATTTCTAGTTTTATTCCACTGTGGTCAGAGAAAATACTTGGCATGATTTCAATTTTTTTTAATTTTTTTAAACTTATTTTGTGGCCTAATTTATGGTCTATCCTTGAGAACTATCTAGGAGCTGAGAAGAAGAATGTGTATTCTGTAGCAGTTCAATGAAACATTTTATACACACACACACACACACACACACACGCACACACATATAAAATATATTAGATCCATTTGTTTTATAGTAAAGATTAAATCCAGCGTTTCTTTGTTGATTTTCTATCTGGATGATCTGTTCAATACTGAATGTATAGGGTTGAGGTCTCCAGTGATTATTGTTTTGGGATCTTTCTCTGGCTCTGATAAAATTTGCATTATATCTCTGGTGCTTCAGCGTTGGATTCATATATAGAGAGAGAATTGTTCTATTCTCCTGCTGAATTCATCCTTTTATCTTTATATAATGACCTTCTTTTTCTTTTTATGGTTTTTGTCTTGAAATCTATTTTATTGATAGAGGTATAGCTATTCCTATTTTTTGGTCTCCATTTGTATAAAATATCTTTTTCCATCGCTTTATTTTCAGTCTTTGTGTGTCTTTATAGGTTAATTTCTCTGATAGGCAAGAACAAAACCCATGTTTTGCAGACAACATATAGTCTCTTGGAGTTTTTTTTTTTTTTTTAATCCATTCAGCCAATCTATGTCTTTTGATTGGAAGGTGTAGTCCGTTCACATTCAGTTATTATTGATAGATAAGGTCTTGCTGTTCCCATGTTATTATTTGAATTCTGGTTGTTTTGTGATTCTTTCTTTCTTTCTTTCTTTCTTTCTTTCTTTCTTTCTTTCTTTCTTTCTTTCTTTCTTTCCCTTTTTCTTTCTTTCTTTCTTTCTTTTTCTTTTTTTACAAAATATTCATCTCAAAATTTTACAAAATAGTCTCTATATGTTGGCCACCTCTTTGTAAAATTTTATGATATTTTGTCAGTAAAGGTACATTCAGCTACAATTTCTCACTTCCCCTATGTGTGGTGACTTTAGGTGCAATGTTTGGGGCACCCTGTGTTAATGTTCTTCAAAAGGAACTATACAGTTGGTAGCCCCTACTTTGGAAATTCAACAGGATTGACCTTGAATAATTAATGTGTTTCTACTCTTATGTATGAATAAAGTCAAGAAGATATATATGTGAACACCAGTCTCTTCCAGTATAATGTTATAGTTTTGTCCCTAGTCATAGGAATTTATAGTCTTGTTACTCCCATTATGTCTGGTTGGCTGATCAAAATAACCCCATTATCTTCACTAGCAGCTTCTGTTCAAGGGACCTCACTGCGTTCTAACAGCCTGCACTGGCTATGCCACTTTCCCGGTGCTTCCTTGATGCAGGACAAGTCACCATTCATCAGAGCCTTGATGGCGTTTTTTTGTTTGCAAAGTAAAATGGTACCTGCCGTTCTCCTGAGTTTTAATACTCAGTTCCATTCGGTTCTAATACTCACTGTCACAATATTTGTCCTTCTCTGCTCTGTGTACAATCAACCCTAAAACTTCCTCACATTTTGGGGCACTGAAATACAGAATCCCCTGTGTAGATTCAAGACTGAAAAAAATCTGATCTCCAGACTCAAGGCTGTAGTTGCAGGGGCTGCTGCAATCCTGACCCCTCTTTCATTAGACCTTGACAAGCCGTCCCTTGCGGAACTCATTACTTGAAAGAGATTTGCTGTGGCCACTGTTGCTGTGCCTGTGGAAGAAATAAAGTTCTCCTGTCCCACTTCTAATTTTCCTTTTATGGTCGCACCAGAAATCTTGATTTCATCTACTCATATATAAAAGACCTTCCCCATCTCCCAATATTCAGTCACTTCTGCATCTAGTGGATGGAGAATTGAGGCCTATGCCTTTTTCTCTCCCAGGGTAATAAATGTATCTTACTGTGTCCACATGTTAGAGATTGGACACCAGCAGGCCAGAGAGGGAGGTGGGACATTATAATATAGAGAGTCCTATTGCTCTTTTTCATAGAAATGGGGTTTTGACTGTCAGCCTCAATCCTGACCCCTCTTTCATTAGGCCCTCTGCTTCCCCCCAACTCCCTACCTTATATTTTAAACGGCTATATATATTCGCAAACATTTTCAATTTTTCTTTTTTTTTTTTTGAGCTTAGTGCACTGAACATTTCTACTCATGCATAAAAGATGCCCTGAAAATTCCCATCACAGCTGCATAAGTATTTATTTTTCACTTTTTGAGAATCAGGAGCTGAGGTAGTGCCTTCAAGAGATGAGCATTTATAGTTATGTTACATGATTTTTTTTTTCTCGCATCCTGTTTGTTTATTGGGAGCAAAGAGGGAATTACAGAAAGAGATTTTTTCCTTGATGGTTAATTTTAGTTATTTTGTGACTAGATGAAGTAGGTGGGCTTTTGAAAAGAAATAGAACTAAAGGAAGTAGAATGTGTTATGAGAAAATTCATTGCAACGTTTTATCTGAATAATGTTGAATCACTAATTTTAAATTCAATCCAATCTTGATACAAAATTGGTAATTTAATCATAAAATGTCTATATTTAATTTAGGATACCAATATAATCCTTAGAGTCAAAAACAAACATTTTTAATCATTTGATTAAATTGCCTAAATTGTGTATAAATGAGTCAAGTTAAAAAAATACTTTGCAATGTTTTATAGCTTTAAAAGTTATTTTTCTCTTACATAGCACTAATATTCTGATTGCAAAAGATGAAGTGAATAAAGATGCTTTATATTAACATGCTGTATTTCAAAACCATTTTGTTTGGAGTATGAGAAGTTCAGAAATTCTAATTTCATCTCTTCATAATGAAGAATTTTGAGTTCCCTCTAAGGCGTGCAGTGTTGCTGGCCTCATCTGAAGTGTACTCTTATGGAGCAGCCTGGGAATTCCCTCTATAGAGATTCTTATTGATAAGAATCAAAATAAAGTTGTTTCCAAATGCAACTATGAAACTATCTATGTGATATGTATTTAAAAGTATTATGTCCTCAGATGAGCTTTTAGCCTTTGTAGGAGTGAAATACTAAGGTTTCATGAAAAAGATTCATAATTACCCACTGGACCCTTCGGGCTGGATCTGACCAGCTTATATATAACTGATCTGAGTGAAATCTCCAGGTTGTACTTAACACAGCTCTGCCGGGTATAGCATATTCCTTACTTTAGACTAAGCAGTCAAAGTCATGTTGCTTTCAGAAGAAAGCTGATTTCCCATCCTACCCCAACATTGTTTCTAAAGGATCTGTTTGTCCATAAAACACAGACCTATAAGCATTACTATCCAAGTCCATGAAGTATGCCAAACTATGTCCAGATTCTCCCCCTCTTTTCCTTTCCACTCATTAGTTAAACCTTATTTTTTTTTCTGGCTTGAACTATTATTTGAGACAGCAGTGCAGACAAAATGACTGCATTTGCACAACTGAAGATTGCATAATTAACCAAAAATCATCTAAATTTCTAGATTATTTGAGTAAATAATTATTAATTATACATATTTAACAATATTCATGTTTATTTTAATATTGAATCAACATACAATGACACAATATAAACATGTATATTCCATGTTTCTGTTTCTGACACATTTTTAGATTTGAGTTTTAAAAAGGCAGATCAGTCTTCAGCAGAGATGTGCTTAACATTGAATCAGACTTCGAGTGACTTTGAAGAGGTCAAAATAACTTTGAAAACCCCTGGAGGAGCTAGGTAGAGAATTTGCCTTCAGAGAATTGACATCATTCTATCAATAGAAATCTAATATTGATCAGATGTACAAAGTTTTATAAAAACTGACAGCTTATAACAGAGCAATTTCACCAATTAATTTATACACAATCTCATAGACACTTAAAGCAGGATTTTTCAGAAGTCTATGAATGTGCTAGATTGAATATCATTATTGATACTACTGGGAGAAAATATACACAAGCTGAAAGAGCATTTTAGGCAAATGATTCTTTGCCCGATGATCAATGCTGTATTTTCTATAGTCAACTGTTACTGTTAATATGTCTTCTACAGCTTGAGATGCACTTCAGCTCATTCTCTCCCTATACTTTCAAAAGGAAGCAGCTACAATAGCAGTTAATCATGGCCTTGCCTTAGACTACATAATCAGGGGAAAAAAAAAAAAAAAAAAAAGTCTTCCCCGAATGCAATTGCCCACAAAGATTTCAAAGGAGGCAGCCCTGGAGTCGCCTAGGGTGAATGAAATCAGAATCCAATGCAATGTAGATGCAATAATTCTCTGCTTCAGCACACCTATCCACCAAGTTAATATAGCTGTCATTTGTCACAAAAGGCTTTTGGGAAGCCAAATGCAGGATTTTTCCCTTTAGCTAGAAACTTTCTAGGCTAGAAGGAAAATTGCTGGGGAGGGCACAGAATAACTAATCTCCCTTCTTCTCTCAGAAATGTGCTCATACTGAATTCCCTTGTATTAAAATAGAAGAAAAGAGCGCTCTGAGTATTTAGGTGCTCTGCCCCGTGAGTCCTTGGGGTTTGGAAAGCTATTACAGAAGTCTTTGCAGTTTCTCATCAAGGCCACCCTTTCAGGAGCTCTCTAGCGCCATCTTCTGACCATTGCTCCCTTCCATCTCCACTCCCCGCAATATAACACATAGATAATTTTTCAAAGGTTTTAAATTTCTCTATCTTCTTTTGTAAAACATCAATACATGTATTTTTGAAGAATTAATGGGATATTTTATTCCTTGGAGGAAATGTCATAGTCCACTAAAACAATAAAAATGAAGACTTGCTAAAGAAATCTAGTTTCCTATCTTATTTAAGAGTTAAAATTACACTGCTATGGCTTTTTTTTTCAGCTCGTTTCCTAATTTCTTTCTCCGATTCTGTTTTTTTCCCACCAGACTCTACCTTCCATGAAGCAGGAACTGTGTGAGCCTATTAGATGCTTAAAGTTGTTCAATAATTGAAATAATAGATGAACCCAAGGAATAGGCCATGTGAGAAAAATATTGTTAACATACACATGTATAATTCTCTCCCAACTGTTTCTTAAAATTTCACCAAGAAAAACTTAGGAAAAACTGCTTGGTCAAACTAGGAGTGACTGTTTTCCTTAAGCTGGGCCTAATTTTTAATTATTTCTTATATAACAACATAACAAATGGGTTGAAAATAAACAAAACTGCTACCATCTCTATTTAAAGCAATATTGCACAAAAATTTACATGTTGGCACCACGGTGGCTTCAGCTCTCTGTTCACATACCTTCAGCCCTTACTATAGGAAATAACATTTTTGGATACCTTCACAGCACAGTATTTTGGTTGGTGGGTAAATGTGGACTTTTTTTTTTTTTAATAGCTAGCCTTTTCTTCCAAAGAACAGAGGCATTTCAATCCATCTATTATGAAATCTTAGGATTGAAATAATTGGCTTGGGGACATCAAATCATAACTCAAGTCATTTCTACTCGTTTTATAAGCTTTTTTCTGCTGATTAAAACATTAAATAAAGGATTGACACAAAACTTTTTGTTCAGATATTTCATTTAGTAAATTCTCAGTATTACATATTTTTTGTTTTATGTAATGCTGTAAATGAAATTTGTTGGTTTGCAAAGATTTAGACACATTGTAATGTGACTTACTTACAAAAAGTAGTAATTTGAAACATTTTTTTCTAAGAAAAATGAGCAAATAGTCAAATGTATGATAGACAGGAAGGGTTATGTCATGCCTACAGAACTCCATGATCTCTTGGAATACAGCATCAGCAGACACGGGAAGGAGGCCTTTTACATCTCAGAGACTTAGGGGAGTAGCCAGTGGATGGATAGTTGTTGGGCATTCTTTGAAAGAAGCTGTATGAACTTCACCGTAATGAGAGACAGGGGTTTGTACTGTTCCTGGTGGTGCTCCTGCCACATTCCTGTTAAATTTTGTGACTTAGAGAAATAAATAGAGCAGGCAGAGAAACAGAGGGATGTACACACAGACACTGCGATGTACAAAGCAAGGAGCTAGGTTGGACAGCATTGAAGACGTCTCTGACTTAGGGCTTGAGAGCTGTTCATAGACCAGTCTGTTCATAGACTAGTCTCATAGACTAGTGAGAGGGGAAAGGAACATATACATATAGGTGTGTGCATGCACATATACACACATCCGTATTTATGCCAGTGATTTTCTAACTTCGAAAACTAATGTGTTCTTTTGAAAACTAAGTTAAACTAAACTATCACAAATCTCACAACACAGCACCCCTGGCTTTCTGGCATACAACTCTAAGGGCATGTAACCTCACCCCTCCCGAAGAACCAAATACAGATCTTAACTGATGAAGACCACCCAGGTGGACACCTGTGCTCATTGAAGTTTGAACAGAGAGTTAGGAGCACACCGTGGGGTAGAAGTGAGCACTGGCTACCATGCTGAAGAAATCCGACATGGCGGGGTCATGTTTGGACATGGCCGAGTTCACATCTCTACATCAAGCCCTGTGTTTTGTGTTGAGTAAGACAAAGTGTGCCCAGGAGGGGACATGGCCAGACCCTCAGCAAAATATTGTGGTGGTGTAGCACCTACATTGTAAGCTTCACGGTCACAACCCTAAAAATACCCACTGGTGAATGGTAACAGGAAGGCTCCATTGGACTTTCAGCTGAAGCAGGGCAGTGCTTCCATCTGATTTTGTTCTATTTTGTGGATAAGCGCATAGTAAGGCACTTTATATATATATATATATATAAACTTTTGCAGAATGCATTAATAAGTGAAGGTCCCGTGTGAATAAATAAAGGACCACTGAATTGTGCTGTGGTGATTGAGGGAAAACTTAGAATTTTTTTCAGATCATATTCAATATCAGCCTGTAATCAAAACTATAAAAGCCACTGTAAGTTTTTTATCTTACTCTCTAGGAGAAATGCCTATTTCATTCTTGATGTTCCTCCAACTTCTCATGGCTGTGCTTTGCAGCTTAAAAAATTATATGCAAGGCCAATGGGTAAAATATCCTGCCAAAATAATAGAAGGTTTGTTTAAAAAATAACTAGAATTTTCTCTTCAAAAACATTTGTTTCTAATTTGTCCTTACAAAGAGATTTTATACTTAATATACAGTTAGTATCTAAATACAAATTTACATCATTGGATATTCCCCTAATATTTTGAGTTCGGCCCATTAGTAATAATGAGAATTCAATAGTTATATAAACCTGTTCACTATATTCAGACTGTTGCCCTTTGGGAACGTTTTAATTGGATTTTAATAAGAATGGTGAGTTAAATAAGATTATTAAGAGATGCTTTATTCTGTATGTTAGTTTTATGTCAAGATCACGACTTGTGATTTTAGGTATTTCAAAAAGAGATGACTACAGAGAGTGGGACACAGTTTCAACTTGGCTGTTACCAATATCGATGAATTTCTATTTGCTGGTCTGAAAATGCATTTTTTCATTGTTTACACATTTCATAATCATCACCAGATGTGCCTTAATAAGAATGGATTATTTCAAAAAAAGTAAATAATTCATTAACTTATGAATGAAATGCATGAGTATTAACAAATCTGTAATTTTTTTTCCCACCCTAACTGCGTACAGATCGCCTCCACATTCAAATCTATAAACCACTTAGCACGCGACATCTCCCGCTGAGACAAGCTTTATCAATGCTGAGTAATAGATCATTGAGGAGCACAGAAAAATGCATCAAAGTCAAGGAAAGAAGGGTGATGTTAGTGGTATTAAAAAACAAACAACCAACTGAAGAAAACCTCCCCTTTCCCCTGCTTTGTCTGTAGCCTTTAATACAGAGCGTTGTAACCTCTTCATCTGCCGTCCTGGGAAAGACTAGCTCTGCCTTGTGACACTGTGTGTGAAGTGCACAAGGGTTATAAAGCCAGAGAATTAATGATAGACAGAGACATATTGGAAAATAAGAGTGCCTTTTTCTTTGAGTTAAAATAATTTGTATGCTTCTTTGATAGTGAAATAAATTTAGCTTCATTTTAATTTATGAAACTTTACATATTAACCCTCTATTGTGCAAATTTGATGTTTGTGGAATGTTACTATTGGTAGTATAGATTTTAAGGTACATTCCAGGCCAGGCACAGTGGCTCACACCTATAATCCTAGCCCTCTGAGAGACCAGAGGATTGCTTGAGCTCAGGAGTTTGAGACCAGCCTGAGCAAGGATAAGACCCCTCTCTCTAGTAAAAACAAAAAAAATTAGCCAGGTGTGGTGGCACACAGTTGAACTTCCAGCTAATTTGGAGGCTGAGGCAGGAGGATCACTTGAATACAGGAGTTTGACGTTACTGTGCGCTATGATGACACCACGGCAATCTAGTATGGGCAATAGAGTGAGACTCTGTCATCAATAAATAAATAAATAAGCAAATAAATAAATAGATAAATAATAAAATAAGCTGCCTTACATACTTTTAGCAATTTTCCCTTTTATACTTGTATGATAACGAACTTGTTATCATGTGACTTGTTTTACTAAGTCACATTTAAAAATTTTAACTTTAGAATGGATAGATACTCTTCTTAATTCTGCTCAAAATATACTAATTACTGCCTGGATTGAAATAGCATAGTAATACTGTAAGGAGATAATTACATTAATTACAGGTATTTTAACACACTTATGTACAACATGTTCTAGTGGAGATAACGAAATTGTTTTAATGGCCAGTTAAGTTGGGGATTGAGGGTGTGGCATGAACCCAATAGATGCTAGCAAATAACACAATCTAGGCTAGAAAGCTAGTCTCACTGTCAAAAATATAATTGTAGCTTTCTAATTTCCTTTGCATACCTCTGCTTGTAAAGAATATTGAGCACACAGTGAAAATGCTTTTAATTCTTATACTGAACTCCCATGGCTAATGAGAGGAACGCAGCAAGTTGCATGGGGACCCAGGGAGCTAGCTCAGTGTTTATCTCTATTTGATACAGCAAGGAGACCCTTGGTAATTGAGTATTGCCTATTTCCTTCTGGTCATCTATCTATTTTTTTTATGTGTGTTTTCCTTTGCTATGATCCAGGGAAGTTAAGATAAATCAAAACAGTGTTGAAAGCGTTTGGTTATGATTGATTTTGTCTTGTGCACGTAGCAAGTTACTCTGAAGCAAGTTTCAATTGTTCTCATGAAGAACAGAAAGAATAAGAAATGAGGAAACTCAACTTGGCCTATTTCTCTAACCGTCATCTCAAAGTCAATGTTTATAACTTTGTGTTGTGGCTTTTAAAAAATACTTGCAATTGTAGCAAATTAAATGTCACATCATTTAATTTATGACCATAGTTAGGAAATGAGATATCTTGGTTAAGAAAACAGCACAGTTGACACAAAATTGGCAATTCTCTTTAATCTCCAGATTAAAATCTTATGGGGGCTTGATTATTTCTCTTTGACTATGGCAATAGCTTCCTATCTGCTCTGCCTGTTTCCAGTCTTGAGTTCCTCCAATTCATTATCCTCAAAGCATCAGTAGTGATTTTAAAATGCAAATCAGATCACCTAAAACATCTACTCAAGGTCCTCTAATTGTTTCCAAATATACTTAAAACATACTTTTGTGTGTGTGTGTGAATGCCTCCAAATCCCTTTATAACCAGGTTCCCGAGAAGTCCCACTATTCTAATCTGATTTCCCTCTCTTTCACTCAGTCACATAGTCATCTGAATTTTCCTTCAAAGCATCAACCTTTCTTATTTGGGTCTTTCTGCACAACAGGATAAAAGCTACTTTTTCTTTATTAGCTTCTTTCAGGTGAAAGCAGAGTGTACAGTAACATCACTCTGGCTACAGAATGATGTAGATGTAGCCAGAATCTGAAGGCTTGATGTTATCCTGAGAGAAATAACTTTCTCTCTTTCAGGTGAAAGCAGAGAGTACAGTTACCAGGTTGTAGTAAAAGGCTCCTTTTATCCAACTTTAATTATTTATTATTCTGTAGCCTTTAATACAGAGCATTGCAACCTCTTCCTATCAGGAAGCCCAGGCAGCCATTCCCCAAAATATTTTGTCCCCTTAAATAAAATTATTGCAGTCATTTGAGTTTTATGTGTTCTCAGCATTCAAAACTTTGCTTTATGATAGGAGAATTATTTGAAATTTTAAATTTATTGCTTTTTCTATCATCTCTTTTATGCCTACCTAAGAAAGGCTTTGGCTTAGCTTTCGGAAATTAAGTTCATTAGAATTTCAGAAAATGTGCTCAATATAGAGATTTCATCTTGTCTTTCATTAGCAGCTCTGGGTTTGTTGGCTTGGCACCATGATGTGTTAATTGGCATCACAGTTAGGCCAGCACCTAAATTTGAGGTTTGCTGTCTATCTATTTCTCGGCTACCTATCATATTTATCTATATCATCTGTCTATCATCTTCCAGTCCTATGTTTAGAATCTAACTTTGATTGTCTGCTTTTAGTATCAAATAGATAATAAGAATAGTCAGATTTTCAGAACACTAAGTATACTGTTAGGAGGTAAAAAAAGTTCTTTGGGCAATGTCGTCACCAGTAAAATTCAATAAGTTACTGTGAATGTTTTAGTTTTCCACAGTCACTTGAAAGAAGTACATGCTTTCCTTAGGAAGAGGAAGAAATTCACTTGATATCATCTGTACAATTTTCTGAACACCTCAGCACAGGATGTTCTACAAACACAAAATATTATTATAATCTCCATCCTTATCTCTTCTGCTCCTCGTAGAGCATACTGTTTGCTGTCCGTCTTACACTGATGTTGTATGGATTAGGAGATAATATCTATGAGGTACTTAAAAGTCCTTGGAATCATGAGGTTGTGTAAGTACAAAGAATTTAATTATTATTTAACCAATATATGATGTAGCTTCCTAACTGCCCCTTTTCATCAAGAGTAGATGTAAGTGACTGATGAAATTCACACTAAAAAAAATAGGGATATAACTTAAGTTGCTGTGGAAATTGGAATCCAGTCTCTTACACAAACATTTTCTATTCTGAACTATTTTGGTTATGCTTAATATAAAGTAATGTGATTATAAGTCTCAGATCTTGGTTTATGAAGCTAAATGTTTTGCACCACATACTCAATTAGAAACAAACAAACAGACAAACAATAAAGTGAGATATAAAGTCATTCCTTGTGACAGGACTACATTTAAGTGCGTTTGCCAAGATGTTCCTAAATCCATAGACACTTTGGTAATAAAAGCCTGGATTGATGTTTCATAAAACCTTGTATTTCCCTTTCTCTTACATTTCCTCTTTTTAAGTAATTGGTATTGGTAGTATTGGTTAACTTAAAAAAAAAAAACAAAAACAAACCTTAATTTCTAATTAGAAATAAGGTGTGGGAAGTATTACCATCAATCAGAAAGAAATTAAATTATATGTAATGAAGAACTAAAATTAAGTGCCTTCAGCACTATGTTTTTAGAATTATGAATAAGGATTCTGTTTAACTCCATGACAACTTTCAATGCCTGTGCATACTGCCATCTACCTCTCTCTCGTTTTCTTTTTTTATTACTCTGTTTCTTTCTATTCATTCTTTTAGCTATCAATTTATCCATCCATCCATCCGTCCATCCATCCATTCATATTTAAGTTTAGAGAAACAGAAACAATAGGATAAATAGTTAGATATAGATACATAGACTTATTATGAAGAATATGTTCACATGATTTATGAGGACTGAGAAATCTCATGATTTTCCATTTATAACTTGGAGACCCAGAAAAGCTGGTGATGTAGATGTAACCAGAATCCGAAGGCTTGATGTTCTCCTGACAGAAGTAACTCTAAAACAGAAAGTTAAGTACTGCCTGTTTTCACTTGTAAGGGGGAGCTAAACAATGAACACACATGGACACACGGAGTGGAATAACACACTGTAGACTGCAAAAGGTGGTGGGGGTGAGGAAAGAAAAATTACCTGTTGGGTACAATGCATAATATTTGGGGGATGGGTGCACTAAAGGCCCAGATTTAACCAGTAAGCAATATATTCATGTAATAAAACTGCACTTATACTTCCTAAATCTCTTTTATTTTTAATAATCTTAATATTTGAGAACCAGGGAAGCTGGTGACATAAATCCCAGACCAAGGGCAGGAGAATCCCATGTTCCAGCCCTCCCTCAGCTTTCTGTTTTATTAAACCCTCAGTGAATGGACTGATGACCATCCATACCAAGGAAGACAATCTACTTTACTAAGTCTGCTGATGTAAATGCTAACTGCAACCAGAAACGCCCCCTGCAGACGTACACAGAAATGATGTTTTATCTGGGCACCCTGTGGTCCAGTCAAGTTGACTCATAAAATTAACCCTTATACTATCCATCTATCCACCTATTTTTTCCTCTCTCTCTTTCATTTATCTACAAATGTTTCCAAGCAAATTAAAAGCAGATGAAGCGCATCACAGTTGTTAGTAAGTTAAGCTTTGTGGGCAGGATACCTGTGTCCAGCACCACTGCTTATCAGCCAGATGCTCTTAATAAATTACTTGGTGATGAGGTACCTTAGTCTCTTTATCTGTAAAAAGGTACCTTAGTTTCTTTATCTGCTCACAACAACTGTAGGGTTGTTGTGAAGGTTACATAAAAAACAAACAAACAAACAAAAAAAACACTTGTAAACCTTTTAAGACATGGCTTATTATAGAATGAGCACTGAATAATATTATGTATTAATAGTAATGGTAACTATCCCTTCCCTAATCACTTGTAATTTGGCTTTTCCACTTCATTATAACTATTGTAATCCCTTTATTCATAAACTCAAAGATAGTTATTGAGTCCATACTTGATATACATTAAATTATTATTTTCTATTAGATATCTTGGGGAAAAAACACTGAATTCAAATCTAGGTAACTCATTTATAAATCTAACTCTATTGCATTAATTTTTTGTTACCTTGAAGTGGGCACCTGTTTTAAGCCTATTTCTCATCTCTACAATTGAAATAAGACCACTTTCCCAGTTTACCTCACAGTTGTGAGGGCCAAACACTATAAAGAATGTTTTTTAAATTATAAAACTCTTTGGAAACAAATGTCTTGCTTTTGTTCTCATATTTCTTGTTTTCCACCTCTGCTGCTTGGGGTATATTTGCTCACTTTTACTGTCTACTTATAATTTGTCACTTTTACTGACAAATCACACCCAGTTACCTGTTTATAAATGGTCACTGGTACCACCATAGACAGTGCAAATTGAAACTATTTTCCCTACACAATAAACTTGATTTCCAAATTCATAGAATGTTCTAGTTGCTATCATTGAGCTTCCAGTTTAAGTTCAAAAATCCTAAGTCCACTCAACTGAACAACAAGTGAAAACATCATTCTCCTACCTGAATAACTTCTGTGATACAGAGTTACCTGCTCATTCCTCACTCTGATAGCCCACGCTGGCTGTACTATGGATGATGCTTTATTGGTCACAGTCTTAGTTACTTATACTGCCCCTCACATCCCCTGCATTGAAAGAGACTGGAGAAATTGCATTCCCCCTCTATGAGTTCACTTACTCTTCCCACATTTCTATTATAGCCCTTATTCTCTTCTCATGCATTAGTCAAAAGACATAAAAGTGAAAAAGTATCTTGGAAAATATATAACACATGACATACACTTAAGAGCTTTTTTTTTTTTTTTTTTTTTGAGATAGAGTCTCATTTCATGCTCTGGGTAGAGTGACAAGGCATCTTAGCTCACAGCAACCTCAAACTCTTGGGCTCAAGTGATCCCCTTGCCTCAGCCTCTTTCTTTTGCTCAACCATGAGAAGCAACTATTTATCTGTTCTAGTTTCATCATGAGATTGCAGCAATTCAGTCACATCTTCAGGCTCCATTTCTAATTCTAATTCTCTTGCTATTTCTACCACATCCCTAGTTTCTTCTTCAACCAAAGTCTTGAATCCCTCAAAGTCATCCATGATTGTTGAAATAAGCTTCTTCCAAACTCCTGTTTATTCTGACATTTTGACTTCTGCCCATGAATCATAAATGTTTTCAATGGCATCTAAAACAGCTAATCCTTCCCATAAGGTTTTCAGTTTACTTTATCCAGATCCATCAGAGGAATCACCATCTATGGCAGTCTAGCCTTACAAAATCCATTTCTTAATTAATAAGACTTAATAGACAAAATTACCCAGTGATCCCTGAGCTACAGAGTAGATGTGTGAAAACAACATTCATCTCCTTTTACATCTCCATCAGCTCTCTCAGCAATGAGTAATCATACTTTGAAATAGTATTTTTTTTCCTGAGCTGTAAGTCTCAACAGTGGACTTAAAGTATTCAGTAAACCATCTTATAAATAGATGTTCTGTTATCCACACTTAGTTGTTCCATGTATGCAGAACAGGGAGAGTAGATTTGGCATCATTCTTAAGGGCCCTAGAATTTAGGGAATGATAAGTGGGCACTGTATTTCACCTTAAAGTCACCAGCTACATTAGTCCTGAACCAGAGTCAGACTGTCCTTTGGAACTTTGAAGCCAGACAATGACTTCTCTTGAGTTTTGATGGCATCTTCTACCAACATACGGCGATACACTGAAAATATGTTGTTTAATGTATCCACCTTCACTAATAATTTTATCTAAATCTTCTGAATAACTGGTTGCAACTTCTATATCAGTATTTGCTGCTTCATCTTGCATTTTCATGTTATGAAAATGACTTCTTTCTTTCAACCCCGTGAACCAATCTCTGCTGGCATCCAACTTTTCTTCTGCAACTTCCTTATCTCTCTCTGCCTTCAATGAAATGAAGAGAATGAGGGGCCTCCTTTGAATTTGGCATTAGCTTAAGAAAATGTCGTACCTGCTTTGTTCTTCACTAAAATTTTCTACATTAAATAATAAGCCTGTTTTGTTTTATTATGTGTGTGTGCACTTGAGTAGCAGTTTTAGTTTCCTTCAAGACACTCAGAGCTTGGCTAAGTGTTTGAGTTCATCTCTCAGCCTATCTCAGCTTTTGACATGCCTTTCTCAGTAAGTTTAATCATTTGTAGCTTTTGAGTTCAGTGAGAGATGTGTGACTCTTCCTTTCACTTGAACACTTAGAGGCCATTATAGCATTAATAGGCTGTATTTCAGTATCAACATGTTTCATGGAATAGGAAAGCCTGTGGGGAGTGAGAGAGATGGGGAAAGGCTGGTCATTGGAACAAGCAGAACACACACAAGCCTTGTTCCTTATGGGCATGGGTCATGGCATTCCAAAACAATTAACAATAATACTGTCAAAGATCCCTGACCACAAGTCACCATAACAGATGTAATAATAATTTAAAAGTTTGTGCAATATTGTGAGAATTACCAAAATAGGACATAGGAACACTGAGTACAAGTTCTTGGAAAATGGTGGAGGCTGGGCTGTAACAAACCTTCAATTGTAAAACATGCAGTTATCTATGAATTGTTATAAAGTGAGGCACAATACAATGAGATACAGTTTTATGTAATTTTTGAGTGAAGTAGGACAGTTTTTTTGCCTCTGATCAATGTTCACAAACCTGCTTTCCTTAGTTCAATTCATTTCAAAGATCATTTCATGAACAAGGCAGAAGACACTGGATAATGTTCTGCCTTATTCTACCACTTTGTCTCTTTGGGCAACACACACATTTACACCTCAGTGTCTTTACCTGAAAACCAGGGGTGATGCTTTCCCAGATTACCACTTAGACATGCATTTGTGCATGCCAGGGCACATAAAGCCACTCTCATCAAAACTCCTCCCTTGCTCTACCAGCCTCTCTTAACAATTATTTATTTTTCAAATGCTCAGCTGTAATAAGTCTACCATGCAGGCTAATTTATACATTCTTTACTCTGCTGACATTTACTGAACATTGTGTATATGTGAGCCTTAACCACATATGGTTTGTTTTCTTTTAGATTAGGAAACTAGAGTTGGTTAAGATAAGATTCACGGAGGAACCCACATAAAACAAGACAGGGAGACATATCAAATACAATAAATGTGATAGGTATTTTAGGGAAGTGTAAAAGTGCTAGGGTGGACAATATAGGGAGTTAGAAATGTTTCTCTAATGAAGAACATGTTGAACTGGATCTTTGCCATAGGATTCTACTCTTCTATATTTCCCTCCACTTTTCTTCCATTAGTTCACTTATATCACACACTTCAAATTTCAGCTTTCTCCCAAATCTTTCTGGATCATGGTGTTTTCTGGGTGTATTTTGTACTCAATTTTATATTTTATAACACTTCCTTTTTTAGTGGCATATTTTTGGGGAACTTTTTGTAGTTATTGAATAGTGTAAATACTTAATGACAGACATAAAATATCAAACTTGTTTTTACCTTTATTTCTTAGCATAATAATTGGCATCCTCTATTGTACCTTTAAGTGAAGGAGTTCTCTGTTTTTCTTTCTGGATGCTTCCTCTCTCTAGCTCTCTCTCAGCCATCCATATGATAATTGTCCTTACATGTGTTTTGTCAAGATCTATCCTCTGAGTTTGTGATATGGTGACTTGACACCTCACCTGGATATTTTAAGTTTGTGTTACAAACTGAATGAATTTTAAAATGAACGCATGTTCTATTCGTCACTGTCTGCCTCAAGTACCCTGGCTAGAAATCTGCTCTTTTCTAAGGTTCTACATACCAGCAAACACACTGTATTGCTTTTGAGTAAAACCTAGGGGACCTATCTCCTCTCTCCCTCATCCCTTATTTCCAAATATCAACTATGTGGTGTTATATGTATTCTATTTTTTTCTTCTCCATTAATCTTGTCAACTGCTTTAGCTCAAAGAATTAAATGACTTCTCTTTGGTTCTCAAACTTGCAAATCAAAAGCTTAACTATTTTACTAGTTTCATTCTCCTCCCCTGCAAGGAGTCATCAAAGGATTAGCATCACATCTTTGCTTACTTGATACGCCTACAGGGTGTCAGCAGTGGATCTGAGATATACCTAATGGTTATTATCAACTCACTGGTCCACCAAAATCAAGTAATTAAATGTATATGTGAATCTTTTTTCCCCAGATAATCAATTTGTTACATGTGTGCTATTAACATTGAAAAGTTAATCTTTGGCTAAACATTTTCTGCACTAGTGAAATTTTTCCATAGTAAATTACATACTTCTCTACCTTCTTAAACTTATTCTGACCATAATTAATAATTTAATATTTCTTTAGGAGTCAGGACTGACATTTTGTATATCACCTGTTTTATTACTGTGTAATATGTTCCTTACTGAGGTGAGTGGGCCTGTTGCTTTTTCACTAAATGGCTCTGGTCACCTATATTGTTAAGGTTTGTGCTTTTATTACTGTCATATTCATATTTGATGCAGTCAGTGTGTCTGTGTAAAATTACCTGTTCCTAGAGGCAAGGGGATGAGCCATAACGTTTTCTTCACACAACTCCGTGCAAAGGTTGGACAAGTAAATTATAAGATTTCTTTTGAAGGTAAAAAAAAATTTAAACCATGAAGTTACCTTTTAATTCAATTTTTCAGGGAAAGAAAAATGCTGGTAAAGCTAATATAAGTTTATAACTTCATATTAGTCTTTTTCAGAATATAGTTAGGTATTGGGAGGCATGTTTACAGGAGTGGAATAATGATCTGAAAGGAATAACTTTACCAGTCATAGATAATTTGAATAATCCTATTCAGTGGATGAGAAAATCCACCCTATGTAGAGTTAAATAAATATATTTGGACTCTTTCCCATTCCCTTTTCACATGCTGTCTTCATTTGCCATGGAGAAACAGTCAGATGTAAAAGACCTCCATTCAACCAGAACTGCTACACATTTTGATCCAGGAGAAAATGGAGAAAGCAAACACTTATTTTGATGGGAATTATATCCTTTTAGCCTATCATTTCCCTTGATTTTCTGAATAAAACATGTATCAATATCTGTTCAGGATGGCTTGATATATGCAGTAGAAAGCTATGCAAACATAGCTTCCATTTTCTTCATCTTTCTCACCAAGCTACGCATGAATTAGGATGCACCACCCCTTGGGATGGTCCTACCTCAAGCTCAATGGGGTTGTGTTTCCTTCAGGGAGTGCTGATTCTAACTATATCAGTGGAGTTGCTGATTAAAACAATACCACCGTTCCTGGGACAGTCCTGGAGAAGGGATGACAGGTTCTCTAAGAAGGTAACAGTTTGGAAATAAACTTTCTGACTACAGCCTCAGCAAGGAAAGGTACACCCAGTATAGACTCTGCCTGCCCAGAGTGTGCTTGTCAGATACCCAATCTAAGAGATACTTACATAGAAAACTGATGAAGCCACCAGCCACCACATTCTGCTCCACATCCAGCAAGAGCAAGTGTTGACAGACTGGAAAGAAAAATGCAAGGATCATTTGTCAAGCTGCTTTTACTTCTGCTGCTCTTTTCCTTCCTCCTACCCCTAGCAAACTCATTTCATCTTCCTAGTTTTCATTTTTACAATATGGTTATGACACAAGTGGTTTCAAGCAAAAATAACAGGGATTTGAACAAAGAAAACTGACAAAAAGTACCCTGGGACACCTTTGCTTGAAATAGAAATTGTTTTTATGGGCATGTACCAGTTTTCTTGCTGGTCTTGAGCTGTCACTTTGGGTTATTTTTACTGCAGTCACTGAGGATGTTAGCTGAAAAACAAGCAACTAAGAATGAATGAAGCACAGGATGAGAGTGGCAGCAAAAGTCCTGGAAAGCCCAGAGCCAGCTCCACTCAGGGGAGCATTTCCCCAGCTCCCCGAGACACATGCACACTCCCCCAAACCTCCCTACATAGCGTGCATGCTCTGATTTCTCATTGTTCTTGCCTCACATGTACAAAATGAGGAAACAAAGCCAGAAAGTTTCCGGGAGTCCTCAGCTGTGAACAAAGAGAGAAATCAAGACCTTTTTTTTTTTTTTTTCCTTCCACAGTCTCAGTCTGAGTTAAAAGAGATGGATGAATTTCAGCTCTTCACCTAGGTATCCCAAGCCTTTCCCCCCTGCATTTTCTTTCTCTGCCTATTGGTCATCATTAGTGCGCTTTACCTTTGACTGCAGGGCAGAGCCGTGCCACACCGACTCCATTCATCACGCAGCAGATGGAGAATTAAGGCCCATGAAACTGGAATCCTTTTTCTGTCCCCCAAGATTTATGTATATAACCCTGAGGCCAGAGTTAGTGAGAGATGATTGTGTACTAATAAGCTTTACAAATGGTGCCTCTTTGTGAGTGTGTAGAGTTTGCTGTGTTTGAACAGCTGAGCCTAGTATTGACTCTGTATTTTCCAAAGAACTTTGGAAAACATGTCTTAAATATAAGCTTTGTTTAGCATACTACTGGTGTTTTAACACCAGCGCTTAGCGAACACTTCATTCCCTAGTGTGCTTTTGAATCTAACTTAGTGCCTGAACTGGGAGTGCCTGTTTAATATTTATGGAGACTCACAATGTGTTAAGTACCAAATGGGGCTGACGGGAGTAAATGTTCAAGGATGGCTTCATTTTGTTTAATTCCTAGGAGGTGGGCATGAAATATTTGCCTTACTGGGTAGCAAGGGGCCTCAGCGGGCATTATTCTGTAAGGACGTTTGGCTGAGTCTGACCAAAGGCTGATGGTGGTGATGACATGTACCCAAACCAGGTAGCCCTCTTTGCTATTCAATGCCCTGACCTTACGTGCCCAGCTGTGTGGTCTTCATGCGCGTACTGCTGGTTAAGACCACTCGTGTCCTGCCAGGGTCTCCCATGTCCCTTTCAGTCACCACCTCCCACTCTTCACACATAACCACGTTCTCAATTCAGTCACTATAGATCCATTTTTTTGATTTATGAACTTCCTATAAATGGAATCGTTCAGTGTTTACTTACATGTGTCTGTTTTCTTTCACTCACTATGTTTTAGATTCATCTATGGGATCCTCATAAATTAGGTCTTCATAACAATAAAAATATTAATATGGCAATTGCTTTGTCTTGTTTCCTGTAAGTTCCACTTTTTATATCTAAATTCCACTTTGCTTCTTTCTTCTTCTTTTTTTTTTTTTCTGTGTGATCAACTGATGATCTGCTTTGTCTCTGCAGTTCTATATTCCTATACCCTCTGCCTCTACACTTTATTTCTTTATTGCTAATTGCAGAAAACCCTTCAGTTTCATGGTCTGAAAATTCCCTAGGTATGTTTTCTTACGTCTCTGAGAGCTGGCAATTAAAAGCTTGTTGGGAATGCCTCAGTATTTCAACTAAATCAAGAACTGGTGAAGACTCCATAGACTCCATAACTAAAGTGTGACCTAGGGAATTTTCAGAACATGAAACTGAATGGTTTTCTGAAATTAGCAATAAAGAAATAAAGTGTAGAGGCAGAGGGTATAGGAATATAGAACTGCAGAGACAAAGCATGAAATAAGAGTAGGTAGAATTATATAGGTCATTACCATGTTTGCCTGAGGAAAAGGACTTCTAGGTTGAGTGTTACCTAAAAAATGTCACTACTTTGTTTGCCTGAGGGAAAGGACTTCTAGGTTGAGTGCTATCTAAAAAGTATCTCTACTGTTCGGAAGTCGCTTTCTTAAAAGTTGTGTCTGTCAATGCAATAAATCCCATGTCCTCTCCATCAGTTTTAACCTTTGAATTCACTGTCAGGCCCATTCTAGGGAGTAAATGTGGTTAGATGACTTTGTAATTTTTGAATAAGCTACAAAAGCAAGCTGAAGAAGTGGCACTGTATTCTAACTAGGTCTCTTTGGTAAGTTAGCTGACACTTTGCTATTCATGTCAGCGTTGATCAGATTCTGTGCTCACACCAACGTGTCTTTGTGCAGAAGACTGTGTACACTTGAGCATTGACTCTGAGAAGTCATACCGACTGACGTTCCCTGAGGAAACTCCCAATCTGCTTTATGGTTTTCATGCAAACTTGCTCTCAGGCCTTAGGAGTCGTCCTGAATTCTAGAACCACGTTTTATACACTACAGTAGAGAGGGATGCCTTGAGGCTCATGAACTCCCATCTGACCGTGTATCACTGCTTTGGTGGCCAGTCAAGTAGCAACATCTAAGATCATTCTTGAATACATCTCAAAATGACAGTCAAGACTTATGTTTATTCAGATGCTTAGTGTGTATACCGGCAATTTTATGTAGTATTTACTTGACTTTATAAGTATTTCCATACATACCTTTATTTATGCTATTTAAATTTACCGTGGGCTGAACTCTCGAAAGCAATTCAACAGAAAGACCAGCATCCTATTGTTAGCACGAAGCAGGAACAATTGTTGGGCTTTATTTATTTATTTATTTATTTATTTATTTTTTGACCAAGCAGACATTTATAGAACATTCCAACCAACAGTTGGAGATTATATATTCTTATCAACAGCACATGGAACATTCTGTAAGATAACTTACACAATTGTCCCTTTCAATTGTTGGGCTTTAAAGGTAAGGAATTTAATGTGCTAAGAGAAAGCAAAGGTGATGACATTGCAATACAAGCTCAGTGTAAACACAGCTTTCCATTCCCACCTTTTGGAATTAAGTGACAGAGATGCCAGAAAAACTGACACCATGCGTGTAGGGTAAACATTATAACTTGTTCAACAGCCTTTCAAGAAATACAAAGTGTGATCCCCAACTGTGGGAAACTCTGATCTCAAAATAGAGTCTCCATCTAATTCTTTCAGTTTTTCCCTCCCTCCCTGCCACTCTCTCCCTCCCTTTCCTCTTCTCTCTTCCTCCCTCCCTTCCTCCTACCCCGCCCTCTGCTTCTTTCTTCCTCTCTCTTTCCCTATTCCTTCCTTCCTCACTTTATTTATTTCAATAACATACTTTAAATAAGTACTTGGGTGTACCCAGTATGTACCAAGTATCATTCCAGCCTTGGGACAATGATCACAGTGAATGAGATGAAGACCCAGTCACAGAACCTGCTGTTTTCCCTTTTTCCTTCTCCTTTCTATCTCTATCTCAATGATTTCATGCTATGCCATTGGATGAAAACTGGAGAAAGTCAGGAACCATGGAGTGGTGGCACTCAATTTCAGCCGGCAACCCAGGAAAGCCCTGGAAGGTGAATGATCTTCTATAGTCTTTCTGAGTCTGGGCAGGGGCACACAACAAAAGTGGTGCCCAAAATCTTTTCCTTAGCTTACAGCTATGTTTATTAGTGACAAGGGATAATGCGACCATCTGCACCTCCACCAGGTCTCTGTAGATCATCCAGACTCTTGTCAACTGTTGGCCAGACCTGAATGTCAGTAATTACGCATGCTAGCACTGCTCCATGCCTTGGTGCCAGTCACCGCCTCCAAGCACATCAGCGTAACCAAGTAACAGTTATGAGATACAGAAGTTGCCTGGCTCTCACTCTCATGTGCCTTTCCTGGCTTTCAATTATTTTACGTATTCTTTTACTTCCTGGTGGAATCTTCAAACCCTTAGTCAATCTCATGGCATTTTAGTTTATCCGAACCATTGAAGTTTAGTGCCAGCCCTTGCAGCCCCAAAGGTCCAGTGGAAATGAGCTTTTACATCGCTCTGCAGTGCAAATGAATCTAAAAGCCACTGGGCTGGTTGAAATATTCCTTTCATTGTGAACACTTCAATTTCTAAAACGATAGAAAGGCTTGACTTGGAGTTTTGTTATGTATTATATGCACTGAATCTCATGTCCTGTCTTCTGCAATACCTGGCCCCAGTGTGGTACATGGCTGGTGCTTCACTAGTAATTGTTGAATTGAATGAAGTTGAAATATTATGGCAGACTTCGAGTTTAATCTTTCTATGTGCTCTTCCTTATGATATAGGTTTCCTACTTCCCCTCCTCACCACGGTTGGTGATGTCACCTGCTCCGCATCTCACCCACCAAGACTGCCCAATGGCTGCCCAGAACCTTGCCCTCAGGGGTCATAGAGGCTGTTATGGGCACCAAGGGCTGGCTCCCTCTGGGCAGCCTCCTCACCCTAGCTGGGCTGCTGGAAGGCCAGCTGGTGGGCAAGGGGGAAACTGGCTTTGGTGAATGTGATAAGTTCTTCTATGCCAAGATCCCATCTGTGAGGCTGGTGGCTAATCCCACTTGAAGATCTGACAGTGCTCCTGAAACAGGGTTCCCCATTCAAAGTTGAACAGGGACCCCCATTTTCTAGGCCTGAGTAATTTCACAAAGCAAATGCTCATTCACCTTGCCCCAGTGGTAGGGACTGTATCCATTCATTTGTTACCAAGTTCTGGCCAAGAGTAACTCTTAAGGACATATATATCCCTAGACAAAGGACCCAGGTGGAGATTTTCTGACTTGGATCTTTCCCTCTGTCAGGAACTCTGGTGCTTTTTAAAATATTCTTTTCTGTGCAATAAATCCTGTCTTATCACTGATCTATGGTCAGTGGTTCATTCTTTGAATCCCTGAAACCTAGGGCCTATTGAAGAAAGAAATTCCAGTAACACTTATTTAAGGTAACATTGAGAAATCCACAAATACAAATAATTCTCTCTCTAAAAGAAAAAGGAAATTGGTGAAGCTGTTAGTTTTTTTTTAAATTATTATTATGTAGGGCTCTATGTACTCAATGGGTGTGCAAGTCAAGGTATACTTACACAGTGTACAATGTAATTTTTATCAGAGACTATTGGCATATTGGGTAAGGTACCTCTTACTTCTAGGAATATTGAAATTATGTATCACTTTACTAAAGATTTATATTCATAACTTTAAATAATTAAATACAGTTATATTAGTGGTTCATGTAGAAGGCTGATAAAAGTCCTCATCTTCTCTCCTCTACCTTTAGCTGTCTGATTCTGAGGGTATCATATGTCATTCAGTATAGCTGAGAATGTGGTGAAAATTTCCATTTAGGAATCCTCTTTGCTACAGAATACTTTACTGATACAGTTTTTTCTCTGATCAGTATGGAGGGCTGGGGCTTGAGAGTCTGCTGTTCTGGGACCCAAGAGCAGTTCAGTTCTGTACCTGCTGGTTATCCATAAATTGGACCTATGAACTGTCAAAGAAAAATTGTGCTGAAAAGAATTAAACAGAAAAGAAAGACTATTCCAGACTATTGTAATAGGGGTGTGAGACTGAAATTAAGTTGCTGTAAAGAAAGGAAGATTAATAAGCTCTAAGGTGAGCTAGTGGGAAAGACCTGCAGGACATGGGGGAAGAGGAGAGGATGGTGGACGTGACCAGTCAATCTGTGTTTGCTGATTGGCACTCATTCAAGTCCTGCCCCTACCGTCCCACAGACTGTGAGAAAGGGATGCTGCCTGCATTCACGGTTGCTTTTCTTTTCTTTTCTTTTCTTTTCTTTTCTTTTCTTTTCTTTTCTTTTCTTTTCTTTTCTTTTCTTTTCTTTTCTTTTTTCTTTTCTTTTCTTTTCTCTCTTCTCTTCTCTTCTCTTCTCTTCTCTTCTCTTCTCTTCT
>CAUYPK010147623.1:0-24732 GCA_963574355.1 Loris lydekkerianus
TCCATACTACCCAAAGCAATATATAATTTTAATGCAATTCCTATTAAAGCTTCAATATCATACTTTAAAGATCTTGAAAAAACAATACTTTGTTTTATATGAAATCAGAAAAAACTTCGAATAGCTAAGACATTACTCAGAAATAAAAACAAACCAGGATGAATCACGTTGCCAGACCTCAGGCTATACTACAAATCAATAGTGATCAAAACAGCATTGTACTGGCACAAAAACAGAGAAGTAGATGTCTGGAACAGAATAGAGAACAAAGAAGTGAATCCAACTACTTACCATTATTTAATCTTTTACAAGCCAATTAAAAACATCCAGTGGGAAAAAAAGATACTCTATTTAACAAATTGTTCTGGATGAACTGGCTGACAACCTGCAGAAGACTGAAACTGGACCCACACCTTTCACCATTAACTAAGATAGAATCTCACTGGATTAAAGATTTAAACTTAAGATTTGAAACTATAAAAAGACTAGCAGAGAGTGTAGGGAAAATCCTTAAAGAAATCAGTCTGGGTGAGAATTTTATGAGGAAGACCCCCCAAGCAATTGAAGAAGCTTCAAAAATATACTACTGGGGGCGGCACCTGTGGTTCAGTGAGTAGGGCGCTGGCCCCATATGCCAAGGGTGGTGGGTTCAAACCCAGCCCCTGCCAAACTGCAACAAAAAAAATCCAGGCATTGTGGTGGGTGCCTGTAGTCCCAGCTACTCGGGAGGCTGAGGCAAGATAATCGCTTAGGCCCAGGAGCTGGATGTTGCTGTGAGCTGTGTGATGACATGGCACTCTACCAAAGGGCCATAAAGTGAGAGACTGTCTCTATAAATAAAATTTTATATATATATATATATATATATATATATATATATATATATATTTATATAATTATATATATAATTATTTATATATATAAAATACACATCTATATATACACATCTATATATATACACTACTAGTACATGATCAAACTAAAAAGCTTCTGCACAGCCAAAAACACAGTAAGTAAAGCAGGCAAACAGCCCTCAGAATGGGTGATGATATTCACAGGTTATGTCTCCGATGATGGTGTAATTACTAAAATCCACAGAGAATTTAAACGTATAAGGAAGAAAAGAATAAGTGATCCCATCGCAGGCTGGGCAAGGAACTCGAAGAGAAACTTCTCTGAAGAAGACAGGCACATGCCCTCCAGATACATGAAAAAATGCTCATCATCTTTAATCATCAGAAAAATGCAAAATAAAACTACTTTAAGATGTCATCTAACTCCAGTAAAATTAGTCTATATCACAAAATCCAAAAACCAGAGATGTTGACATGGATGTGGAGAAAAGGGAACACTTTTACACTGCTGGTGGAATGAAAATTAATACATTTCTTTTGGAAAGATGTTTGGAGAACACTTAGAGATGTAAAAATAGATCTGCCATTCGATCCTATAATTCCTCTACTAGACATATACCCATAAGACCAAAAATCACATCATAACAAAGATATCTGTAATAGAAGGTTTATTGCAGTCCTATTCGTAATTGCTAAGTCATGGAAAAAAAAACAAGTGCTCATTGATTCACGAATGGATTAATAAATTGTGGTATATATGTACACCATGGGATATTATACAGTCATTAAGAAAGATGGAGACTTTACCTCTTTCATGTTTTTATGAATGGAGCTGGAACATATTCTCAGTAAGTTATATCAAGAATAGAAGAAAAAGAATCCAATGTAATCAGCCCTACTATGAAACTACTTTATGGCTTTCACATGAAAGCTATACCCCAGTTACAACCTAAGAATAGGGAAAAGGGGAATAGAAAGGAGAGGGTGGGGGAGATTTGTAGAGGGAGCGGGGTTTGTGAGATTACACCTGCTTTGAATCTTACAAGTGTATGTGTGAAACTTAGTAAATGTAGAATGTAAATGTCTTAGCACACTAACTAAAAAAAAAAAAAATGCTAGGAAAACTATGTTAAACAGTGTGATGAAAATGGGTCAAACAATCTATGAAACTCGTGTATGTTGCCTCATGATCACATTAATGTACACAGCTATGATTTAATAAAAAATAAATAAATGAATAAAAGACAAAAAATAAAAATAAAAACTCAAAGAAAAAAAAAAGATAACAAAACAGTTTATAAATCTTTCCAAAAATTTCCTTCAAATAACAAATGTTACTCTCACACACATAAAAATATAGATCCATCATTAAACACGTGGTGCAATTAAGACTATTTTTATGATGATCATTCAACTATATAAGATAAGACAAACATTACACCATGGAATAATATGGAGCCTTAAAAAAGATGGAGACTTTACCTCGTTCATGTTTACATGGACGGAGCTGGAACATATTCTTCTTGGTAAAGTATCTCAAGAATTAAAGAAAAAGTAGGCAGTGTACTCACTCCTACTATAAAACTAATTGTTGGCTTTCATAAGAAAGCTATAATCCAGTTATAGCCTAAGAATTTGGGGAATGGAGAGAGGGAGGGGAGGGTGTGTGAAGAATGAGCGAAGGGAGGGTGATAGGTAGGATTACACTTGCATTGCATCTTACAAGGGTACATGTGAAACTTAGTAAATGTAGAATATAACTGTCTGAACACAATAACTAAGAAACTACTAGCAAGTCTATATTAACTTCTGTCAGAAAGATGCCTACATCTGTCCCTATTAGGAAGGCACTAACCACATTCTTTGCTGACAGCCCTGACTCCCGCCCCCCACTTCCCCCGCCCCCGCCGTCCAAGAGCAGAGCATTGTAATGCATCAGTTTTGGTCACCTGAAAAACTTACTGTGGCCATGAAGGTTATTCAAAATAGTAATCGGGGATTACTTGGTGTCCCAGATTTAAGACAAACCTATGAAGAGTGTAAGTTGTGTTTTTCATGAAGCAATATTTTTATTTTCCTAGTCATAAGTCCTGCTGAAACCAGATAATTCAGTATACATTTTTAAGCTAAGATTGGTTCACCTTCGATGGCAGACAATAATTTAAGCACATATCTAAATACTACCTGTTTATTGACCATTGGCATAAAAACTAAACAATAAAATAAATATACAATATAAAGCATAAAGTCTGTTCAGAAAAGCACATACATATATTATTTGTAATATACATACACCTAATATTTTGATTGAGCCTTACATTGACTTAAAGTGTATATATATAGAGTTACACATGCTTATCTAACAATATAAGACATAGATAAACCAAACATACAATAAACTGATGTTAAGGAAACTAACCTAAATAGAAATTTAGTAATAAGGAGTAGTAAAATAAGAATATTAGAAACATTAGCCTATAAAATTCTGTATGGAAATTAATATAACATTAAAAAAAGTTTTTGTAGATAACTAGAAATTTCAACTATGAACTATGATCTCTATTTATCTATAGAGAGCAGATATTTTCAATCACTGGCACATGGTGTATGAAAACATCCAATTCCACAGAAAATACAGTATTTAATCATTAATAAAAACCTCAAGTAAGAATATTTTATTGCATAGCATTTAAAAGGCATTAAAAATAATAGGTTTTGCCTGGACGCTATGGTTCATGTCTGAAATACAAGCACTCTGGGAGACTGAGGTGGCTGTAGCAATTAAGCTCAGGAGTTCAAGATCAACGTGATACAGAGTGACCCCCCTCCCTAAAAATGGCCAGGCATAATGGAGGATACCTGTATCCCAGCTACTTGGGAGGCTGAGGCAAGAGGATTGCTTGAGCCCAAGTGATTATGTTACTGTAAGCTATGACCACAGAACTCTACTGTGGGTGACAAAGGGAGACTCTGTCTCAAAACAAACAAACAAAAACCCACAAAGTAGCTGGCACTACAGGTATGTATTCATCAAGACTTTTCACTTTCCAGAAAATGCTCTTTTGATAATATGCCCCCTCTCACCCACAGTAAATTACTCAGTAACCACCCAGCTATTTACATACACTTGGAAAGTTAAATTTTTCCTTGAATTCACAGAGCTTCAGCTAGAACTAAGAACAGAATAATATATGTAAAAATGATAAAAGTGCAGTTTGATCAGTATATTCTTAACTATGACATTTTATAATTAAATATCTGTAACTGAAAAGTCCTTTAATGAAATCAAATACATTGTGCAAGTGGGATGAAAATGTACATACCACCCCCAGTCTTCCCTGTGAAGCTATATTTTTAATCATTTCTATCACATAGGAAGAGTTAATCATGGGGAGAAAAAAACCTTATGGTGGCGATAATTTGTACTATAAAAGAACACTGATTATGCCTGTTGATGTTTTCAGATACATGACTATTTTACCTTTAGTACAACAATGAACTTATTTTTCATTTATGCTACTATTCAAAACTATGTATTTTTACAAAATGGAATTGGAATCTCAGCCAACATCTTTCTCCTCCTCTTCTGCATCTTCATACTTCTTCTGATTACAGGGTCAAACCCACGGACCTGACCACATGTCACTTAGCCTTCCTTCATGTGTGAAGTTCTTCATTGTGCTATTATTAGGGTCTCCAGAACTCCTAAGGTCATTGAAGTTTCAGAGTGACTTTAAATGTGAGGCATTTTGCTACCTGAGCAGAGTTCACGACCAGAGCATGTTCCTGAGCATGTTCCAGCCATTACTGTCAGTCCCAGCACTGCTCTGTCATTATGCAGGCATTTCTTCTTCATAGGAATCATGCTGCTGTCAAGGGCTTATACAGTGAACCTCCTGTTCAGGAAGCAGAGACAATCCCAGCAGCTTCACAGCACTAGACTGTCTTCTGAATCCTCCCAAGATGGCCACACAGACCATTCTGAGGCTAGTGAGTTGTTTTGTAGTCATGTAGTGGGTAAATTTTATTATTTTATTCTCCTCAACCTTCTTTTGGGCATATGGCTCAGTCATCTGGAATGTCCAGGGTATGCTACAGTTGATCCTTTGGTACTACTCAATTCAAACAAAAGAATAAGGTTCTCAAAAATATACAAACTAAGTGGCATAAAATAAAAAAATAATTATCTAGGGTAGCTCCTGTGGCTTGAGAAGTAGGGCACCGGCCCCATATACTGAAGGTGGCAGGTTTAAACCCAGCCTCATTCAAAAACTGCAAAAATAATTATCTGAAGAGTAGGTTTTTCTCTTTTAAATTGTCTTTTCAAGTAGAAGATAATTTGTTTGACTTAATTACCATGTATAAAAATTATACTCTTATTGTATAGCAATTATTCAAACATTGATGCTGTTAAAAAAACTTTGTGATTTGACTTTCATTCCCTGGCACCATGGGGAAAGTGAATGTGGCCAAGTTGCACTACCTGAGCCAAGATGACTTTAGGGTTCAGACTGCAGTTGAAATGGGCATAAAAAACCATGAGATAGTTCCCTTCAGTTTGATCACTTCTATACCAAGCCTCAAACATGGTGGTTGTAATAAAGTTTTAAGAGAATTAGTGAAACATAAACTCATAGCCTCGGGAGCATACCAAGACTGTCCAGGGCTATCGGTTGACAAATGCAGGCTATGATTACCTAGCTTTGAAAATGCTTTTTTAAAAAAAAAAAATATTTATTTTTATTGTTAAATCATAGCTGTGTAAACTAGTGCAATCAAGGGGTACAATTTGCAGCTTCATATACAATCTGAAATATTCTCCTCTAACTGTTCAACATAGCCTTAATGGAATTTTCTTAGTTACTGTATGTAGGCATTTGTTTTTGCATTTAGTTAAGTTTTGCCTGTACTCATTCTAAAATGCAAGGTAGATGTAGCCTCACTTACTACCCTCCTTTCACACTAAACTCCCCCCTCCCTTTTTTTCTAGACAAGTAGTTGAGACTTTTGGAAACCAAGTGGGTGTTGGCAAATAATTAGATATTTACATTGTTGCAAATGAAGAAGGACAGAATTTGCATTAAAGCTTCACAAACTACGAAGAACCTCCTTTCGAAATCTGAAAAACAAGCATAATTATCATAAACACAGGCATAATGTGTTTTGGCTTTATTTAACTTGTCTCTGCACTGTGAAGAAATTTGTCTCTATGAAGGTGTCATATAAGAGAAAATTTCAAGTTCCAAAACCTGTTGATTACAAGTGCCATGCAGTGGTCATGGAGATCATAAATTGTTATCCTCTGTCAGATGCACCATATTAAATATCCTGCCTCAGTACATGATGAACCTATGAAAATAATTGTTTGACTAGGAAACCATGGGCTGATTTATGAAGATTTCAATGAATTCAATCTCAGTTTGGATTAAAATGATTATATCACAATGATCAATTATCCACAGGTTGTCTCAACTTCTCATCCCAAAGCTGAATGAAATTTTGGCAGAGACATCAAATGCAATAGAGATTTATTCATGAAGACTTCTGGCTATGAAAGTGAGCTTAATCCTTCCTTTAGTGGTATCAGGAGGAAAGGCTCTCTTGATGTGGAGGTTTCTGCTTGCGGCTACAAAAAGGAGCTACAGAATGGTGATGACCTGCAGCAGCCAATGGACCCAGATGAGAGGGACACAGACACAGAAGAGTGACCTCAGTTTTTTTTTTTTTTTTTTTTTTTTTTTTAATTTCTGATGGAGAAGTGTCAGAAAAATCAGAGGTTTATAGGTCCAAAGATAAAAGTGAACAGAATTGTATGAACCAATCAGGTGGCTACAGATCATTTCTAAGACCTGGAACAGATTAGGGAGGACAGTTCAGAGCAGAGTGTTGGTGCACACCACTTTGAAATGACTGACTTTAGCCAGGATTTGGAAGAAATGAAAGGTAAGGTTGTTGACAAATATTCTATACCTGAATTTTCTGAGTAGAGAAACAAAATTGCAAATTACCTGAGACAAGCTGGTCAGAAACATCAAAGAGAAGCCTCTGCTGTCTCTGAGCAGTGTGTGGATGAATGGTCTCATCTAACTGTCTTGTCATTAGTAAAAAATCTTAGTAAGAAATCCAGGCCTCTCGGAGATGTGAAAAATATGGGATATATTAATTGGTGTAGAACAAGAACTCTGAGTATTACTGCTTCTATGGGCAGTGTTGTGTCTTGGGATATAAAATCAATGCCACAAATCAGTTTTCTTCGTTCATGCCAAAAATATTGAAGAATCAAATCAAAGAATCAAATCAAAGAAAATAAAATCAAATCACCTTTTAAAGTAGCTCCAAAGAAGATGAATACCTGGAAATATATCTAACAAAGTATGTGAAAGGTCTTTATAAAGAAAACTGTGAAAATCTGAGAAAAGAAATAGCAGAAGACATTAGCAAATGAAAGCAAATACCACTGGTTATGGGTGGGAAGAATCAACATTGTTAAAATATTCATTCTACCCAAAAGCAATTTACAGGTTTAATGCAATCTCCATCAAATCAGCAATATCATAGTTTTAAGAACTTGAAAAAATAGTTCTTCATTTCATATGGAAAGAAAAGAAAACCTGAACAGCCAATACAATTCTTAGAAACAAGGAGAAATCTGGAGACATCACATCACCAGAGTTAATATTATCATACAAGTCTATAATCATCAGAACACCATGGTACTGTCACAAAAATAGAAATATCAGTCTATGGAATAGAATTGAGAAGTTAGAGATGAACAAAGACACATATATCCATATGATTTTTGATAAACCAAACATAAGCATGCATTGGGGAAAAAAAAATCCTATTTAATAAATAATGCTAGGAGACTGGTTAGCCACATGTATGAGACTTAAACTGCATCCACATCTGCCATCTTTGCCAAAGATTGATTCTCCCTAGATAAAAGATTTAAATTTAACACACAAATCAATAAAATTGCTAGAAGTAGACAATGTGGAAAATGCTTGACAACATTTGCCTCAGAAAACATCTATGAAGAAAACTCTCCCCAAGCCTCAAAACAAATAAATGGTATTTGATCAAAATAAAAAGCTTCTGAATTGCTAAGGGTGCTACATCTAAAGCAAACAGATAGCCTGTGGAATTTAAGAAAATCATTGCATATTATGAATTTGACAAAGGCATGATAAGTATAATTTACATAGAATTCCCATTAATCAAGAGAAAAAGAGCAAACGGGATAGGTGTGGTGGCTCACACATATAATAGTGGCACTCTGGGAGGATGGGGTGGGTGGATCACCTGAGATCACATGATTGAGACCAGCCTAAGCCAGAGTGAGACTAAAAATAGCCAGGCATTGTGGCAGGCACCTATAGTCTCAGCTACTCAGGAGGCTGAGGCAACAGAATCACTTCAGTTCAAAAGATTGAGGTTAAAAAGAGTGAGAGAGAGAGAAAGAGAGATTGAGGGTTCCATGACCTATGACACCATGGTGCTCTACTGAGGGCAACAAAGTAAGACTCTGTCTCAAAAAAATTAGAAGAAAAAGAAAGAAAAGAGCAAACAATTCCATTTATAAGTGATCAAAAAACTTGAACAGAAAATTCTCTTATGATGACAGATGAATGGTCAAATACATGAAAAAATGCTCACTGTCTTTGATCATCCCATAAATCAAATGAAAACCACTCTGAGATATTGCTTAACTCCAGGGAGATTAGTCCACATCACATAGTCCCAAATCTTCAGAATCTGGTGTAGATGCAGAGAGTAAGGAACACTTCTACACTGCTGGTAGGATTGAACAATAATAGAACCTTTATGAAAAGAAGTATGAAAAATTATTAAAGAACTCAAATTTGACCTTCTATTTGATTTTACAATTCCATTTCTAGGCATCTCCAAGAAGAACAAAATTCATGTTTACCACAAAGACATTTGCACCAGAATGTTTATTGCAGCTCAGTTGACAATTGCCAACTCATGGAAGCAACTCAAATGCACATCAACCTATGAATGGATTAAGATGGAATACTATTCAGCCATGAAAAAGATGGAAATTTTTACATCTTTTCTATTTAACCGGAAGGACTTGAAACTCATTCTTCATAGAATAGTATCTCAAGAATGGAAGAAAAAAACCTGTGCACTCAATACTTTTATGAAACCAACATATAAACAACTATCTGTCCATATAAATGGTAAAATAGAAATATAGTCTCTAGGGGGAGAACGGAGAGTGATTGGTGGGAGTAGTGAAGGCAATTGGCGGGATCTCACCTAATGTGCACAAGGTGAGGGTGCTCATCAAACCCCCTGGGTGAGTGGCTCTTCTTCAAATTAAACTTTACTTTTGAATAGAGAATAGTGTAACTTGATAATTTGTGCCCTCATATTCATTTGAAATTTTTAAAAAATCAAAAAATGAAAAGACTTTTTTTCTGTATCTTTACATATTTAAATGATAGTAATTTGGATTAATTGGGTCAAACAAATTATTACAATCAATTTTACCTTTTTATTTTCTTTTATATGGCTACTAGAAAATTTTAAATGACACACAAAGCTGAAATTCTACATCTTTGTACACTTCTGCCTTAGAGGATCACCTCACTTTTCATAGCTTGGGCTAGCTCCTCACAGTCTAGAGGCAAGATTCTTATAAACTGTACAATTTATTTTTTTTATTCATTAAGGATACATGGAACCAGGTTCCATTGACTACTTTTGTTAGATAGGGACCCTCTTATATTTGTGTTAAACTGTGAAATTTTAAAACAATTGCCATTATATTATTTCCATTTGTGAATAACATATAAATGTACTCTCATATATAGGTATAATATTATATCCCAGGCTAAATGCAAATGCTAGTCTGAGTGGACTCAGGTTCCAGAGCAGAGTGGATACCCAGCCTAAAAAGCAGTGCCTTTGAGTACCCATCATCCTGGCCCCGTTCAGTTCTGAGACCAATTGCATCTCTGCCACCTCAGGGCCTGGGAATGTGTGGCTCCAAGAGTTAAGATGGAAACTGTCCTATCAGATGTGTAGCCAGAGAGAGGAGTGGTCTTCTGCAATATAGTGGTACCTTTTTTTCTCTGTCTACATGTTCTACAGCTACAGGAGAACTCCGTGGCTAGTTCTCTTCTGCTTGCAGAGGTCCCAGGTTGCTTCACTACAGCCTCCATAAACTGTAGGGACCATGTAAGCCATAGGGCTGACTCTTGGACAACTCAGAAGCTGGGAATTTTATCTATGCCTAGTCAGTGTGCTGAGAGGGCAAGGAGACTGAGTGGAACTGGATGAAACCATTGTGCTGAGACACAGGTTTCCCCACAGATCCAGATTCTGCTGTTCAAGTCCTCATGGTACAGCTTAATTGACATGCCAATAACCCAAAACCACCACATGTCCTATCACCTCCCTTAACGGTGAGTTCCCCAGAGCCCTGTCTTGTCAGCTCTGTGCTGGAAGCCTTGTGACATCCCCTAATGGTACAGGAAATACAGGAGGATCATCAGGGAAGAAGGGCAACTTAGTGGGCACCATTTTTACCAAAGTAGAACTGTGGTTCATGGGACTTTGTTCCTCTTTCCTCCCCAGGGATCACCCACCCATTATACCCTGAGTTTTTCAGATACATGGGAAACAGGGTCTCAAATTCACCATCTTGTTCCCCTAACCCACCTCCTATTAGAGCTAGCCACAAATCCCTAAAATTCCAGTTCCTTCTCTACATTCCCACATGCCAATTTCCTCTTTTCAGTTCAAAACATTATGGACTACTTGTTCCTCATGCAGCATTTTAAATGGAGAGAGCATTTTTTTATTTTTATGCAGAAAATTAAAGGCATTTTTTTTTTGTCACCCTCAGTAAAGTGCTGTGGTGTCACAACTCACAGCACCCTCCAGCTCTTAGCCTAGGGCAATTCTCTTACCTCAGCCTCCCGTTACTTGGGACAACAGGCCCCCGCCACAAAGCCCAACTATTTTTGTTGCTGTTGCCACTGCTGTTTTAGCTGACTGAGGCCTGGTTCGAACCCCATCACCCTTGGTATATGGGGCCAGTGTCATACTCACTGAGCCACAGTTACAGCCTAGCTTTTTTTGTTGTTGTTGGGAATTCATTGATGATACACAGAAAAAAGTTACATTGATTGCTTTTGTTATATAAGGACCCTCTTATATTTCTGCCCTAACCTAAAAGGTGAATCCTATCTTTTGACCCTTCATGCCCTCCCTCCTTACCTTTCTCAGCTCTTCCTGTCCCCCAACCCCATTGTGTACTAGGACCTTAATTGTCCTTATACCAGAATTGAGTACATAGAATTCTTATTTCTCCATTCTTGTCATGCTTTATTAAGAATAATGTGTTCCACATCCATCCAGATTAATATAAAGAAAGTGAAGTCTCTGTCTTTTTTAGTGTCTGGCAAGTATTCTGTGGAATATAAATACCACAGCTTGTTAATCCATTCTTGAGTTGGTGGGCATTTAGACTGTTTCCACATTTTGGCTGAAGATTGTAAGTTGACCTGCAATCAAACTCTGGTGCAAGTGCCCTTGTAATAAAAGGATTTTTTTTTTTTTTTCTTTTACGGGGTAGATGCCCAGCAGTGGGATTGCAGGGTCAAATGGGAGATCTAGCTTGAGTTCTTTCAGGGTTCTCTGCACTGTCTTCCAAAAAGTTTGTATTAGTTTGCAGTCCCCCCAGCAGTGTAAAAGTGTTTCTTTCTCTCTACATCCACTCTAGCATCTGCAGTTTTAAGTCTTTGTGATGTGGGCCATTGTCATTGGGATTAGATGATATCTCAAGGAGGTTTTTATTTGATTAATCTAATTATTATGGACAATGAGCATTTCTTTATATGTTTATAAGCCGTTTGTCTGTTTCCTTTAGAGATGTTTCTGTTCATCTCTCTTGCCCAGTGATCTGAGGGATTGTTGGCATTTTTAAATGTTTACTACTTTGAGTTCTCTGTAGATCTTACTTATCAAGCTTTTGTCTGAGTCAAAATATGCAAATATTCTTTCCCAATACATAGGTTGTCTGTTTCTTTTGGTTGTAGTCATCTTAGGTATACAGAAGCTTTGCTGTTTCATTAATTCCCATTTGCTTATTTTTGTTGTTGTTGCGATTGCCATGGGAGTCTTCCACATGAAGACCTTCCCCAGGCTGCTAGCTTCCAGTGTTTTCTCCCCACTTTCTTAGAGTATTTTAATTGTTTTTTGTCTTAGATTTAGGTCTGTTCTCCATCTTAAATAAATTTTCGTGAGTGGAGAAAGGTGCGGGTCCAGTTTCACTCTTTTACATGTGGATATCTAGTTCTCATAGCACCATTTATTGAATACAGATTTTTTACCCCAGTGTATGTTCTTGTTTGGTTCATCGAAGATTAGGTTGCTGTAAGATGTTTGGTTTATTCACATGTTCTGAAATTGTATTCAGTTCCAAATGTCTATTTCCCTATTTTTGTGCCAATACAATGCTGTTTTGATCAGTATGTTCTTGTAGTACAGCCTAAAGTTAAGTAGGCTAAAACCCCTGGCTTTGATTTATTTGTTAAAAATTTTCTTGGCTATACAGGGTTTTTGTTGGTTTTCTATATAATGAAAAATTATTTTTTCAAGGTCTTGAATGTATGATTTTAGTATTTTAATAGGAATAACCTTGAATTTGTAGATTGTTTTTGGAAGTATAGGCATTTTAACAATGTTGATTCTTCCCAGCCATGAATATAATATGTTTTTACATTTCTTAGTATCTTCTATTATTTATTTTCTGATGGCTTCATATTTTTCTTTATTAAGTTCTTTAATCTCTTTTGTGAGGTGTATACTTAGGTATTTCATTTTCTTTGGAGCTACTAGAAGGGTATTGTGTTCATGATTTCATTCTCATCTTGGCTGTTATTGGCATATGCAAAGGCTATTGATTTGTAAACATTGATTTTAGATCCTGAGACATTACATCTTGATTACCTCCAGGACCCTTGTGGTTGAGTCCTTGGGGTTCTTTAATATAGAATCATATCATTGGGAAAGAGGGAGAGTTCCACTTTCTTTGTATGCATTTTGTTGCCTTTAATTTTCTTTTCTTTCCTGATTTTATTGGCTAGAACTTCCAGCACTATGTTGAATGGTAGTGTTGATAGAGGACACCTTTGTCTTGTTCCAGTCCTGAATGAAGAAACTTTCCATTTTACTCCATTCAGTAAAATATTAGCTGTGTGTTTGTCATACACGGTTTCAATCAATTTAAGGAATGTACAACCAAGGCCTAATTAGAAAAGAATGTTGAATTATATTAAAAGCTTTTTCTGTATCTATGGAGAGGATCACATCGTCCTTGTTTTTGCTCGTGTTAATATGTTAAATCATATTTACAAATTTGCATGTTAAGCCAGCCTTGCATTCTTGGAATGAATCTTATAGATAATGATATATGACTTTTTTTTAATGATAAGCTATAATCTATTTGCTAGAATTTTATTGAGAATATTTGCATTTATATGCATTAGTAAATAAGTCTGTAGTTCTCTATGTTGGTTGGGTCTTTTCCTGGTTTTGGTATCAGGGTGATATTTGCTTCATACAACATGTTGAAAACGATTTCTTCCATCTCAATTTTTTGGAATAGAATCTGAAGTATAGACATAGCTTTTCTTTGAAGGTATAATAGAATTCTTGTGTGAAGTCATCTGGACCAGGGCACTTTTTTTTTTTTAATTGGGAGATTTTTTTTTAATTTATTTAATTTATTTTTATTTTTTTATTTCAATGCTAAAAATTGGTCCATTTAGAAGATCTGTTTCATCTTGATTAAGTCTAGGGAGGACATGTGAATCCAAGTATTGATCCATGTCTAATACATTATCAAATTTCTTGGCATAGAGTTTCGTGTAATTCAGAGATAGTCTCTTGTATCTCTGGGGCATTTGTTGTTATTTCTACTTTATAATTTCTGATTGAGGTTATTAGAGATTTTTTTTTTTTTTCTATTTCTGGACAGTCTGGCCAACAATTTTGTTTACTTTTTCAAAAACAAACAGATTTTGTTTTATTAATTTTTTGAATGTCATTTTTGTTTTCAAATTTATTAATCTCTGACATAATTTTGGCTATTTTTTTTCTTCTGACTGGTTTAGGGTTAGATTGTTCTTCTTTTTCCAAGTCTACAACATGGTTTGTGAGTGTTTTTGATCTCTTTTCTTCTTTTTTTTTTTTTTCAAAGGTAGGCACCTAGCATAAAAATTTTCTCTCAGGACTGCTTTTGCTGTATCCCAGAGGTTTTGGTAGCTTGTATCTTCACTGTTGTTGTGTTTGAGGAAATTGATAAATTTCTCTTTAATCTTTTCTTGGACCCAACTATCATTATTCATAAGGTTGTTTAGTTCCCAAGATTAGGGTGGGGTTGAACAGTTTTGTTGTAGTTGAGATTCACCATTATGGCTTTGTGATCTGAGAAGAGATATGATATAATTTCTATTCCTTTTATTGTTCTTAAGTTAGATTTGAATTCTAGGATGTGATTTATTTTGAAATATATGCCATAAGCCGATAAAAAAAGTATATTCTTTTACTTTGGCAGGACTGTTCTATCTATGTCATTAATTCTGTTTGATCTAGGGTTGCGTTTAAGTTCTTTGTATCTATGTTTAGCTTTAGTTTAGAAGATATGTCCAGTTCTATCAGAGGGGTGTTGAATTCTCTGACTATTAAAGTGTTGTAGGATATCATATTGCCCAGACCTCTCAAGGTCTGTTTTATAAATCTATGAGTATTTAAATTAGTTGTGCAAACATTTAGTATCAAGGTGTCCTCTTGTTACATTGATTCTTTGACAAGTATGAAGTGTCCATCTTTGTCTTTCTTAATTAAAATGGCTTTGAATCCACTTGTTTCTGAGAATAAGATTGCAACCCCTTCTTTCTTTTGATTTTCAATGCTTTATGCACTGGTTTTCATCCCTTAACCTTGAGTTTTGATTTTTTTTTTTTTTTCCAGAGCAGTTGTGTCTCCTGGCAACAACATATAGATGGTTTGTGTTTTTTCATTAACTCAGCCAGCCTGTACGTCTTAAGTGGGGAATTCAATCAATTGACATTTAATACAAGTAGTGGTAAAATTATGTTTATCATATTGTGAGGTGGTTTGTTGTGTAGTTTAATTCTTTGTGCCATTTCAAGAGATAAATTCTGGCCTCTGGCTTCTGTATGTATACATTTGTGGTGGTCCATTGTGGTGTTAGGTACTGAGAATAGGTGTATTTCTTGCAGACCTGGTCTTATTGTGGAAAATTTCTTCAGTCCTTATAAATCTTCAAATGCTTTGATTTCTCTGTCAATTTTGAAGCTAAGATTGACATAATACAGAATTCTAGGCTGAAAATTATTTTGTTTGAAGATGTTAAAAATAAATGACTATACTCTCTTGGCTTATTAGGTTTCAGTAGAAATGTCTGATGTCAGTCTAATGGTTCTGCTTTTGTAGGTCAATTGAAGCTTATTCCTAGAAGATGGCAGAATTTTCTCCTTTATCTTGATTTTGGACAAGTTCATTACAATGTGTCTTGGAGAGGTTTTGTTGACTTTGAGATGACACAGAGTTTGGATTTCATTGATCTCTGTTTTAATTTTAAATCTTTCTTTTTTTTCCTGCTGGGTTAGTCTTGAATTGTTCTTAATTCAATTCCATAAGACGACTTATGAGTTTGTTAACGCACTCTCCTTCTGTTTTTTGAAAGTATGCATCTAAGCTAATACTTTTTTTTTTTTTTTTTTTTTTTTTTGAGAACTGCTTTTGCAGTATCCCACAGGTTTTTGTAGCTTGTGTCTTCATTGGTGTTGTGCTGAAGGAAGTTAATAATTTCCTCTTTCATTTCTTCCTGCACCCACTGTCATTTAATAGAAGGTTGTTTAATTTTTATGACTTTTTTGGAGTTGAATATTTTTGTTGTAGTTGAGTTCTACCTTTAGTGCCTTGTGGTCTGAGAAGATGCAAGGTAAAATTTCAATTATTTTCATTCTGTTGATTTTTTTTTTTTTTTTTTTTTTTTTTTGTGTGTGTGTGTGTGTCTTAGGATATGATCAATTTGGGGAACTGTTCCATGGGACAATGAGGAAAATGTATATTCTATATATTTGAAAGGGAGTGTACTATATGCATCTATCAAGCACAGTTGTTCTAGGGTCTCATTTAAGTTCCTTATAACTGTTTAATTTCTGTTTAGAGAACCTTTCCAGCTCTGTAAGAGAAGTGTTAAAGTCCCCTGTTATTATGGTGTTATAGTATATCATATTGATCAGAAAAAATCTTTCAAAAATCTGGGAGCATTTAATTTGTGTGCATAATTATTTAGAATTGAAAATCTTCTTGTTGTATTTTTCCTGTGACCAATATTATGTTTTTTGGTTTTTTTTTTTACTTTAATTGCTTTAAAAAAGTATGTGTCTTAAAGTACGATTGCAAATTTTTTATTCTGAATTCCATTTGCCAGAAAAAAAAAAAATTTCCAAACCTTAACATGGAACTGTAATTTGTCTTTTGAAGCTAGGTGTGTTTTTGTCAGGCAGCAGACGAATAGCTTGTATTTTTTAATCCACTCAGCCAATCTATGCCTTTTCAGTAGGGAATTCAAGCCATTAACATTTATCAAGATAATTAAAAAGTATGGTAGTGTTCTATTTATTTATTTTGTAAAGCCCATTGCTTAGTATTATCTTTTAAAACATTGTGGAAGATAGGTTCTGTCCTTTAATTTACAAGTACTTACTTTGCTCTTGACCATCCTGTAATGGTCAGGGTGTAGATTAGGTTAAAGTATTTTCTGTAGAGCTGATCTTGTGGCAAATATTCTCAATGTTTTTATATTAGTAAATGATTTTATTTTTCTGTTAATTTTAAAGCTTAGCTTAGCAAGATAGAAAATTCTGGGCTGGAAATTGATTTGTTTAAATAGATTAATGGTAGAGGACCATTGTCTTCCTGCTTGGAAAGTTTCATTAGAGAAGTCTGCAGTCACCCTGATGGATTTGCCCCTGCAGGTCAACTGGCACTTACTCCTGGCAGCTTGAAGATTTTTTTTTTTTTTTTTTTTTTTTTTGTCTAGACTTTGGAAACATTCATCACAAGGTATCTTGGAGAAGCTCTGTTAAGATTGAGGCAACCTGGGGACCGATATCCCTCTGGAAAAAGTGTGTCAGAATATTTGGTGAAAGTTGAGAAATGTTCATTTATGACATTCTCTAGTACAGCTTTCATTCCCCTGACAAATTCTTCTTCCCCTTCTGGGATACCTATAATCATATGTTTGAATGCTTCATGAAGTTCCATAATTCTGTCAGTGAATGTACTGCTTTCTCCCTCTTATTTTCTGCCTCTTTAACTATGTGAGTTATCTCAAGAGTTTTGTCATCTATGTCTGAGACTCTTCTACATGGTCTAATGTGTTGTTGATATTTTCTATCACATCTTTAAGTTCTCTAATTCACTACTTCAGTTTCTTCAGCTCTGCAATATCCTTTATTTTTTATATCATTCATCTCTTACTTGATTCTGTCTTTGGATTTCCTTTTGGTTACTTTTCACTTTATCAGCAGTTTCCTTCATTGTTTCCATAATTTCTTTATCATTTTCATCATCTGTAGTCTAAATTTTCTTTCTGTAATTTTTAACTTTTTTTTTTTTTTTTTATAGATGGAATACGCTGCAGTAATTTCCTCATGTGTCATTGAGGAAAGGCGGGTGCTGTGGACTTGTTTTTTATGTTGGCAAAAATTTTGCTGTTTTTTTCTCATGAGTGTTTTATTTTATCTGTTTCCAAGCCCTAATTTTTCTTTCCCTTCCTTTTACTTTTAAGATGCCATGCCTCTGGACTAAGGTTTAAATTACTCCTTTTGGTACAGAACCAGAAGGATGAGAAGACTGAAGAGAAAGAAGGGAATAAAGAAAATAAAGAAAAAAAAAATAAAGGAGAAAGGAAAGGGATCGAGTGAAAGTGAATATTGACAAAAAAAACCCCATAGTCCAGAGGCATGGCATCTCAAAAGTAAGAGGAAGGGAAAGAAAAATTAGGGCTTGGAAACAGATAAAATAAAACACTCATGAGAAAAAACCAGCAAAAAAACAGTGAATATTGCCAAAAAAAAGAGAGGCAGAGAAAGAGGGAAGAAAGGAGTAGTATAGGTGTACAGTAGGGTACTTTGACTAACCTTAAAAACCCTCAACCTCAGGGGATTCTGGATTGGGTAGTTCCCTTCAGATCAGTACCTTTTTGCCAGCCCGTCTGGACACAGTACACCACCTCCACCAAGTAGAGAGAAAAGAAAAAAGTGCTACAAATTAAACCACAACAAGCAAACAGAAAACTTTATGAGATAAAATTGGAGGAAAAAAAATAGGGGTAGAAACACTACTAAAAATGAAGTTGTAATTGTTAAAGAAGGCAATATTGGAAAATTATATTAAAATTAGAAAAAAGACGAAGGAAAAGAAAGAAAAAATAATGGTATAAATCTAGAGTGAAAATGTTAAAATTAAAGAAACAAAAATAAAAACAAACAAAGGTATATATATATATATATATATATATATATATATATTCTTTGTTAATATTGTCTGGGCAACAGGTGATATTCTGAGGTATGAGATGTCAGTCACAATGCTGATATGGCTATATGAGATGGAGACAAGAGGCCTCTGCTGATTTCACAAATCCCGCAGTGTGGGGAGAATAAATCTCTCCTCAGCCCAGTTTAAACTGCTTAACCTTGGCTAAGCAGAAACTTTCTCAGAAAAGCAATTGTCACTGGGATAACTTCTGAAGTGGCTGTTCACTTATCCAGTGTGCCAAAATGTTTCTCAATCTGTGCACCTGAGGGCCAAGGCTGTAAGGTGTCTTAGTCCCCTACTTCAGGCTGCTCAGTCACTACATTACTCACCCAAGGATTCCCACAAAATCATTGCTCTGTTACCCTGAGAAAAGAGCTTGCCAGTGTAGTTTTTCCATAATGGCTCTGCATGGCCCATAGCCAAACACAATTAGCTGTGCCTGGCTCAGCAGCTCAGTCTTGGGCCCTAGACAATGCTTAAAGTTCTCTGCAGTCTTGCCCAAGTTCTTCTAAGTTAGTTCAACTCAGTGCCAAGAAAAAAAAAAGTCACAGTAAATTAAAAGTCACAGTAAAATTAGCTCTGCCTGGCTCAGCAGCTCAGTCTTGGGCCCTAGACAATGCTTAAAGCTCTCTGCAGTCTTGCCCAAGTTCTTCTAAGTTAGTTCAACTCAGTGCCAAGTCCAAAAAAAGAAAAAAAAAAAAGTCACCTTTTCAGTCTGCAATCTCACTTCTCCTGTACTTATAGCTGATGAGGGAATTAGACCAAACAAACACATGCAATCACCTGCAAGTTCTCCAGTGCTTTTGTCTTCCTCATGGCATTTCAATGTATCTTACTGATTCTATGTGTCCCCAAAGGGGATATTTTTGGTTAATCCCATCAACTAGAAATGCCTGGAATGTACTCACCAGTCCCATGGTGCTGAGTTTCAAGGAAGCTGTTACTCAGCTGCCATCTTGTTCCTTCCTTCTTTCTGTTATCTTGAGGAAGGCTTGCAGTGTTATAAATTTCCCTCTTAGGACTGCCTTTGCAGTATCCCAGAGGTGCTGATGATTTGTGTCTTTGTAATCATTTTGTTCTAAAACTTATAATTTTTTCCTTAATCTCATCAATAACCTCATAAGGTTAGTTTCCATGTTGTGTGTGTGTGTGTGTGTGTGTGTGTGTGTGTGTGAGAGAGAGAGAGAGAGAGAGAGAGAGAGAGAGAGAGAGTATGCAGATTGCTTTTGTTATTGAGTTCAATTTTTATTCCACAATAGTCAAAGAAGATGCAAAAAATAAATTTTATTATTTTAAATTTGATGAGGTTAGACTTGTGACCTAAAATGTGATCAATTTTGGAGGATGTTCTATGGGTTGATAAAAATTTATGTTCAATTTTGTTAGAATGAAATGTTCTGTAGATTTCTGTTAAATACAATTGTTGTATGATTAAGTCCAAATGTTTTTTGCTGAGTTTCTTATAGGAGGATCTTTTCAACACTGGCAAAATGTTAAATATTTAAAATACCCAACTATTATGGTGCTATAGAAAATCAAGCTGCTCACTCTGTTAGAGTCTCTCATAAATTGAGGCACATTCTGGATGGGTGCATAAATGTACATAATTTAAATCTCATCATGTTGAGGGTTAAGTTTAACATATATGAAGTGACCATTCTTATCTTTTTTTACTTTTTTTGGTTTAAAGCCTATTGTGTCTGTGAATAAAATTGCAACCCCTGCTTTTTTTTCTGATGGCAATTAGCCTGAATTATAGATGGACCAGCCCTTCACCCTGAGTCTATATTTATCTTTTAAGGTAAGATGAGATTCTGTATGTATCAGATATTTGGCTTGAGTTTTTGTATTAAGTCAGTCAAGCTGTGCTTGTTCAGAGGACAATTTAAACCATTCACATTAATTGGGAATATTGATTAGCCTGGTTGAATTTGTATACTGAGCTTTGAAAAAGTCCAGTGGACATTTTTAATCCTTTTCCCTCTGTGGAAGTTGGAATTTGATCAAAAATTTCTGAGTGAGTTTAGATTTCTTCATTTCTTTAAGCTCATTCATATCTTTTTGTATTCTTTTCTCTTTTTTTCAGAGTTTCTGGTTTTTATTTTTCTTTAATTGTTGGTGATTCGTTAAAGAAGCCAGGACATATTGATTGCATTTTTTAAGGTAAAGTTCCTCTTACAATCATGTCTTGCCTGCCAAAGGTGTGAAACACACCAATTCCCCACCTCATTCCCTTCTTTCCTCTCTATGTTCTTCTTTTCTCCAACTCCTCTCTTTTCTGTACTCTACACATCTCTCATCTGACTTTTGGTTCTGTCTTTGTATTATCTCTTCCAATCATATTTTAATTAATCATATTTTAAATTCCCTTTTTGTTGAATCCATTAATTCTCCATAGGAAGAGACTCCTTTATAAATTGCCTCATGGTCCCTTGGGGGAGTTGCTCTACTTTGGTTATTTGTGCTTTCTGAATTTTTCTGTTGGTTCCTCCTCATTGTGATTTCTTCTTGTTCATTTCTTTGTGCACCTTTCTCCTTTACACTTCTTCCTTTGCTTCAAGTTATCTTTTCTCAAAGTTTAGGTGAGAACGAGGCTTCTTGTCATAGGGTCAGATGACAGATAAAGGTACAACAACCAAAGAGAAGTGAGAAGAAAAAAGAAAAAGAAGAAAAGATAAAAAATAAAAATAAAAGGGTAAGTATTGGATAAAAGCAAAAGGAAAAAAAAAAAAAGAGGAGAAAGAAAATTAAAAACAAGGGAAGAACAGGGGCAAACAGAAGAAAATTGAGGAGCAGGTGAGATGGAGAACAGGAAGGGAGGTTGGGAGTGATAGAAGGTATGTTGTTGTTCAACATGATGCTATGACCACTCCAGTAGCTTTAGGGTTGTTAGGAGCTGAGCTGAGTGGGTTTCTCAAAGATAGGTCCATCTTAGTTGTCGAGCTACAGCCAAACACTTCCTTTGCCAAATAAATAAATAAATAAATAAAGAAGAAGAAAAGCAAACAGAAAATTCAAGAAGGAATAGTGGGATAAGGAGAAGGTAAGGGGGGGGGGAGACAAAAAAAGAAGAGAAAAGAAAAAGGTAGAAAAAATCTGTAATGTGATCTTCCTACTACTCTCTTCCTAGAGCCAAAATTAGAAAGTTCTTCTGGCTTTTTTGATCCAGGCTACTACTTCGGTCAACCTCTTAGACCATCACTGTTTCCCTTTCAGCCTCAGCAAGGAAAGGTGAAAAGAGAAAAAAAAAAAAAAAAAAAGAGGAGACTATAAGCACAAATCATGGAAAACTAAATGTGACATTGGATCAAATTAAGGGGAGGGAGGGAGGTGGGATAAGAAAAGAACACAGAAAGACAATAAACCAAGAATAAGAGAAAGGTAATACTAGAAATGGGGAGGCATTAATATCTTGGCTGATGCTAAAGTACTTTATATGGGAGAGATGGGGGTGTGTAGAAGGGACTCCATCAACTGAGAGAATGCCGTGCAGTATACCAGAGTGAGGAAGTAGTTCAACCTAAAATTCTGCTACAAAAGCCAAAAACAAAAGAAAAAATTAAATGAATATACTTTTCCTTGCTCTTCTTGAATGCAAAATACGGGACCTAGTAGAAAATACACCCTAAAAAAAGCAACATGTATATAAACAAAATATTAGAAAAGCAGAACAAAGTAAAATTTTTAAAAGCTAAGATATTCTTATATATCAGCAACCAATTGAAAAAGTTAAATTAAAGACAAAAGAGAAAAAAAAAATAAGAAAGCAACAACAACCAAATAAATACAAATTTTATTAGATTTCTGTAGTATACTTATGCCATTATATACTTTCTGGACAACAAGTGGCACTCTGAATTTGGAAGACAAAGTAGGCCAACTTATTTGTTCCTGGTGGTTGCCTGTCCACCTCAGCATTTATCTCCCACAGATTTGAGATTCCACAGTTCTCAACAGTTCCTCAGCAACAGGCCTCTGAAATCCTCTACATGGGGACCAGGGGTCGCTGAGCCTATCTTGAGTGTAGAATCAGTCACGCCAGCAGGATTCCTTTTACCTTGCCCTATGTCTCCAGCAAGAAGCCTGCCAGCAGTATGGCACAGTTTCCAACAATGACATGATGCTGATAGGAAACTGTCTCCCCTTATGGATGTCTCCCATGCTGCCAAACTACATCAATGCTTCACCAGACAGCATCCCTAACTGGTCCCAAAATTCCGCGTGGGAGTGCCTACTTCTTTATTTATTTCAGAACCCTTGAGCCTGATAAAGGCACAGATTCACTTCCTAATGGATGCTCAGCAATATGTCAGCTCACACTCGCTTCTGTGGCCGTCCTCTATCTGGGAACCTCTTTTCTATGTATGATTTATGGGTTTTAAGCCTCATCAGAGTGGCTGATCCAGGAATCCAATCTGGCCACTAAGCGTTGCGCATCTACCTGCCCAGAGCCACTGCTGCATGGGGGAACCTGCCAAAACGTGCAGAGATATGATAGATCTCCACACCTCTGTGCAAATCCTGCTATCTGATTTCACGCTGCACACTTTGAGACACCACTGTACCTTTATATGTCATACTGAAACTGATCCATCCCTCTCTTTTCCCCTTGTTTCTAGAAAGTCTTCACTAAACGTCCTTTCCATTTGCCATTATGCACAGCTCCCCATTAATGGCAAGTGTACACACATTAACTACTATGTGACTTGTATTTAGCATATGTTAGTTATGAGCCTGAGGCCTTGTAAAACTAATATAACTCACACATTTCTTGATCTAATAAAACACCATCTCCCCAAGAAATTTTTCTTCCTAGTGTGGCATTCAGTGTGTTCATATGATATCTTCCTACAAGGAACATATCACTTTAGAGGAAATCAGAGAATAATTCCCTGACACTTTCACGGAAATATTTTTGTTCTGCTTCTCCTTTTATTTTTCCCAAGTACAGAATGTCTTTGAATTCAAATTCTGTTGTGTGAATGTTTTTTGTGTTGGCGGTGCCACAGAGATTAAGCCTGCTATGAAATGCAGGAGAATAAGAACGGCTGAAAGCTCCGTCAGGCAAACAGTAATTTTATTTCTTCCACCAAGGGTTATATAGGCACATAACGTAATCAATAAACATATGACTTAAAATTTTTCCCCAGGCCACTTACTGCCTGGCACCTATGGTCCTACAGATTAACCGGATTAACTGATAACCACTTCACAAACATAATCTAAAGCTATTCTTATGGGCTAAGGTTTAAAAATATTGATTGGTAATCACTTCACTAATATTATCTAAAGTTATTCTTATGCTAAGTAATTAAAAAAAAAAAACAAGCACGGTTCATTTTTTCATATGTCTGAAGACTGTGCACCTGTCTTCTTCAGAGAAGTTTTACTTCATATTCCTTGCCCAGCCTGTGATGGGATCCCTTGTTAGACTCCATCTTAGTTGTCAATTATATAATTCAATGGATGATACTTTTGGCAGAAACATTACATCCAGGGTAGGAAAATCTGTATTCAGAATAAGTGTCTCGTTCAGAAAGAACAAAGAATTCCTCTTTGAATGGTGAAAACAGTCCTGCCAATCGATATGCTACTCTCATACTGGCCGATTACTTCAGTGAATGGAAAAAGATCAGAGTCTCTATATTAATCTGGTAGCTTGGCATTCTGTGCTGGCCACAGGTAGACCAGACTTGTTGAGTAAAAATTCCTCATCATCTTTAATCATCAGGGAAATGCAAATCAAAACTACTTTGAGATATCATCCAGCCTATATCACAAAATCCCAAGACCAGAGATGTTGGCATGGATGTGGAGAAAAGGGAACACTTTTACACTGCTGGTGGGAATGTAAATTAATAAATTCCTTTTGGAAAGATATATGGAGAACACTTAAAGATCTGAAAATAGACCTACCATTCAATACTGTCATTCCTCTACTGGGCATATACCGAGAATACCAAAAATCATGTCACAACAAAGATATTTGTACCATAATATTTATTGCAGCCCTATTCACAATTGCTAAGTCATGGAAAAACCCAAGTGCCCATGGATCCACAAATGGACTAATAAATTGTGGTATATCTATACCATGGAATATTATGCAGCCTTAAAGAAAGATGGAGACTTTACCTCCTTTGTGTTTACATGGATGGAGCTGGAACATATTCTTCTTAGTAAAGTATCCCAGGAATGGAAGAAAAAGTATCCAATGTACTCACCCCTACTATGAAACTAATTTAGGGCTTTCACATGAATG
>CAUYPK010147624.1:0-32102 GCA_963574355.1 Loris lydekkerianus
TTTCACATGAAGGCTATAACCCAACTATAGCACAAGACTATGAGGAAAGGACCAAGGAAGGGGAAGGGAGGGGGGAGGTTTAGGTGGAGGGAGGGTGATGGGTTGGGCCACATCTATGGTGCATATTTTTATCTATAATAATAAAAAAAAAAACTGTAAAATAAATAAATAAATAAATAAAAATAAAAAAAAAATAAAAAAGTGCAAAGCCTCCTTTCATTTTGATGTGATTAATAGGAGCTGGTGACTGTGACACCACCAGTCTCAGAGCCATCCTGAGATGGCTGATGGAGCCATTGTCACTGCTGCTGTCCTGGCCCCCAGCGCCCTGCCCTGGGAGCCGGCGGTGCTCTCTGGGCTCCTGGGGAAGACAATGCGGTGGCTGCATGCACAGCGCCCAGCCCCACGTGTGAAGGTGCTGGGCAAGTGTTATTACAGCGATAACAACAGCTCTGCTCAGGGTAGTGGTGACGGGAATCTGTCTCCAGAGACGTCCCCTCTCCCCACTCCGAGAAGTTGTCACTTGAAGCAGCAGCTGCGCCTCATCTGGACTTCATCTTTTCTGTTATCATCTTTATTAGCAGCATTTTTTTTTTTTTAATGTGTAAGTTTTGAACCACCAGGTGTTTTGAATTTTTATCTTGTTCACTTGCTTACAGGAGGAAATTCAAATACAGACCAATGCGTTGATTAAAACCCAGTGGAAGGAAAAGTGCCGTTTCCCTCCCCCGCTATGGGGGGGACTCTCTGCTCTCCTGGCCCTTCCCGACCCAGCTGCTAGGAGGTCATCTTGGTAGCAGAGGTGTCTGTGCAGGGCAGAGCCTGCTCCTTCCCTGTCCTCCTGTGAGTCCTCTGTGGGTCCAGACAGCCCCAGACCTTCCCCCCTGTAAATCCCCACCAAGGGGGGCACGAACCCATTGGCCCCTCCTTGTTAGTTCTGCAGAATCCACCCCCTGTGTCAGTCTGGGAAAGAAAGAAGAGGAAAAGAGTGGCACCTTCTGCAGGGGATGGCCACAGAATCTCGTGTGACTGCACACGCCCGGGTCTCCTCGGAGTAGCTTGCCCTCTTAACACCCACTGGAGCTCACCTAGCGTGTCACTCAGCCAGGACGCGGAGCGAGGCTCTCAGCCTGAGTCAGCCCCGGTGAAGGGGGTTCAGAGAAGGCAACTCCAGCCAGGGGCTGCAGGAACCCTCATGTGGTCTGTGCCCCTTTCTGCTGTGTCACTTGCCAGCCTCTAGCTATTACAGCAGGACACCATTGACACTCAGGGCCACAGTGCCCTTGCCAGAGGCACAGAGCGGGGAGGGGATGATATTTCTCTGTGGCCTAGAAGGAAAAATGAGAAAGTCTCCCCTTGCCAGGAAAACTGTCCCCTTCTTCACAGCTCCAGAGGCGACATGGTGGCCCTTGGTGGTCATTATCTCTGCAGAAATCTGGGCGCAGTCAGGAGGAGGAAGCAAAGCCCAGTTTTTTTAGTCTTTCCTTGGTAGCTCCAGGGGAACGGGTTTGTGCAGGAGGTGGAAATTAACAAAAATGAGGGGAGAGGATTATGGGATTTGACTTACTTGGAAGGTCCGGAGGAACGGGGGCCAATGTCTGCACACAGGCTGTGTCCAGCCTCCTCTCAGGGAGAATTAATCTTAAGAAATCACTTACTGTTAAGTTAATCCACGGCTACATGGGACAGGGCCAGAAGGAATTACCATCCCATGACTCAGTTTCCCTTTGCCATACAGCCCTTACTTGGTGAACAAAAATCACCATTTGCTGTCAAGTGAGCTGGTCACCCTAAGACTCTTTCAGTTCTGATCTACCCGGACCTCATCTGGCTCTCTGAGTTGGTTTTTCACCCCACGCTATGGTGGGGGGTGGGGGGTGTGGCTGAGCTTTAAAGGAGTTGTCTCCCTCTCCTCAGCCTAAAACAGTTAATCCGAGGCCACAGAAAACACTGCAAATCAGTGTTAAAGGATTTTCTAAGACCATCTCCAAAACAAGAAAGTAATAAGGACGCCTTATGTGGGCGAGAATCCTGTGGGTGTGGAAAGAAAGTTTGGGATTTTTTTCTGTTTTTTTTTTTTTTTTTCTTTTTTATTGATATTCAAGAGTTTGCTACTCCCCAAACAGACCGTAAGTTTCTTATCTTATTGGAAAATCCTGAAATGTTCTCTTTGGCAGCACAGATACTAAAATTAAAATGGGAAGATAAAAGAAAATTCTAGAATGAGAAAGTTTTGGAACCCTCACAAATAAAGATTAAGGAAAAATAAAAATAAGTTGGAGAAGAAAGGGAGTCCGTGTGCAAGACTTAAACCGGGGCCCTGATTCCAGCTCAGTCTGAGTTAGGGGCCCCGATTCCAGCTCAGTCTGAGTTAAGGGCCCCGATTCCAGCTCAGTCTGAGTTCAGCATCCTCACAATGTCTGGGAAAAGAGAATTGAGGGTGGGGAGTGGAATGTGCTGGAAAATGAAACCTTAGCTGATAGGAAAATAAAGAAGATGGTGTGCCTTTTAGATTATTCTTAGGGCTCTCTTTTAAATGAATGAGTTTTTTTTTTTTTTTTTTTTTTTTTACAGTGCCTGATTCCAGATTATCTTCTATAATTGCATTATCCTGAGATTTACCAGGATAAAATGACCCAGCTTAGCAGCAATAATCAATAGCAGTTGTAACAACACCACATGTGCAGGCGACTTCCCCATGCCCGCTCCCTCACTCCCTTCCCTGTCGGGATAGGAAGCCGACCAGCCCCACAGTGCTCCCCCAGTGAGGTCACAGATAGGAAGCCGACCAGCCCAGTGCTCCCCCAGTGAGGTCACAGATCTCCAGAACCTTCCCAGGCCCGGCTTCATCTGACCAGCACAAGGACCTGACCCCACACCCTCTCCCAGCTGTCACTGGGGCAAAACTTCTCGAAACTCAGCCTGATTTTTCCATTGCCCCATTCATTCGCTTCCCCTGAATTATATTGTCTGGAGCTATGGAATATTCCCTGTTGGTCCACACAGCACACTTATTACAGCTTAATTCCAGATGAGAAATACCAGCTAACCAGAGGCCGCTGTGAGTCACAGTTCAGTGGGGAGGCGGGATAGATCTGTGTCCACTGAAACAAAAAGGTGCAGACTGCGGTCATCACAGCTAATCTTATGTTCAAGGAAGGGGCCGGAATCCCCCCACACATGGCCTTCCTTATCCTCACAATAACCTGGGTTATTATCCTCACAGTACAGGTGTGGAACTGAGGCTCAGAGAGGTCAGGTGACGGGCCCAGGATCACACAGTTTGCACACCTTGCTGCATCACGGTCAATCCTATTCTATTGCTTCTTGGAGATGATGAGAAAAGGGTCAGCAGGGTGTTTTTTTGAAGTCTTACGTCTGTGTGTGAGGTCAGTGCCGAGAGCAGACTTGGCACCGGTAGGGTGGCAGCAGGCTCCTTTCAGCTTGCCCAGGGTCTTTGGGCCTGGTTTAAATCCATGGTCAGGCCTTTGCCCTGGACACTCATTCAAGTTTCCTGTGAAATCTGTATCACTTGTGGGCGGCGCCTGTAGCTCAAAGGAGTAGGGTGCTGGCCCCATATACCTGAGGTGGCGGGTTCAGTTTTCCGACCCCAGCGGAAAACTAGAAAAAAAAAATCTGCATCACTTGTTAGCAAAGTTGAACCTCTTTCCTTCCCGGTTTCCCTTTTTCTTCCTAACTCTTACCACAAAAAGCCCTCTCAGAAACACCCCCACCACCCACTGGCCACACTCGGAGTATGTGAGGTAAGGGGAAGAGCTCTGTCCTCTGAGGAAGGGTTTTTCTGCCATTGGTTCCCCAGATGGCTCATGGGGACGTCACCATGTGGGCTGGGGTGAGTAGAAAGGGGGCTGAGCCGCAGAGGCTCAGCAGAGAGAGGAGGAGAGAGAGAAGAGTGGGCCCCGTGGAAGCCAGGCAGACAGGTCTCCTCACAGCCCTTGTTAGTGTGCGTCTCATCAGCAGGGAAGAACTGCCCTGGGGTCTCCAGATTGTCACCGTCTCAACAGCGAATCCACGGTGCTGACCTGGCGCAGAAGGAGCTCCCAGCACTCCAGACAGAGGCCGTGCACTCCCCAAGGTGAACTGCACCAGACCTGAATGAGAAATCCTTTAGCCTAGCCAGACTGACCATCTGGGTCCCCATCCTGGCGTGGTGTGGCCTCTCTGCCCTCGGTTTCCTCATCTGTAAAACAGGAGTGAAACTGGGCCTCCAAGTAGAGTTACTGTAAGTTTACAGGGGCTCATATTTATAAAATGAAATGCTCAGGGGAGTGCTCAGCCCCCAGCAAGTACCCCCTAAATGTCTGGGAAACGTCCTCAATTGAAATAAAAACAGATGAACTAAAGGACTGTCAGGGACAAAATGCACATACTGTGGTGTGGCGTCAACAGTAAGCCTTGATCAGATGGTGCTGGGGCTCAGTGAGCGTCTGTCAGAGTAAGGTCCACGTGGGGAAGCTTATGAAAGAATATAGACCAGGCCCTTGGTGTGATTGAGAAATGGGCTCATTATTATTTTAAAATGAGTAAACAAATGGAATATTTTCTAGATTATTATCTTACTTTCTAATAGAATAAATATTGATAGCTAGGACCCATAAGCAAAAGCTCTTTAAGTTCCTCAGTACTTTTTAGCATGCAAAGAGTTTCTGGAATAGATCCGTTTACATACAATGAAGTTAGAAAAGCACCAACTTGGGTGATTGCTAAAGCCCTCACACATTCAAAAAAAAAAAAAGGCAACCCCAACTGTGTACCCTCTATCTTCTCAACAACCACAGCTGCTGTACTGAGTTTTCCTCTCTGTAGACAATGCACGGGTTGTTTGGAGAGAATAACAGGTTAGACCCTTCAAAATAAATAAATAGAAAAGATTTTGTAGTTACAGATTGCGCACATTACCCACAACTAGTAAACTTCTCTCTTCTGACTTTCTTTTCACTTAAACACAGTCCAAATACATTTATTTTAAAGCTGAGCATGTAAGGAGAGGGAGAGAGGGTTCACATTTGTTTTCAGGGTCCTCTATCCAGAAGAGTAAATTTCTACATCATAACTCCTTAAGAAAAATAGATCTTTCAAGTAGTTGTGAACACCTTTATTTTATAAACCTATCATCTTGCAGTAATATTTTCCCAAGAACTCTTCACTTGTCAAAGGAAGCAGCTTGTGATTCAATGAAATGAGTCATCTGGATTGGAAAACACAAAGTCCAAATTCCAGCTCAGCCCCTGCAAGCTGTGGTGCCCAGGGCAGGTCACATCACCTCTCTGAGCCCTCCTCCCCAGCTGTGAAATGCCGTTAATTCCAAGTACTCCCCAGGGGTGGAAATGAAATGAGAAAATAATCGTGATCGGCCTTAGAGAAGAGTTAGATGCATTGTCATTTATTTTTATTTTTATTTTTTGCAGTTTTGACCAGGGCCGGGCTTGAACCCGCCACCCCCTGTATATGGGGCTGGTGCTCTACTCCTTGAGCTACAGGCGCCACCCCCTCCATTGTTATTTTCAACATAAACGAAGATGGCAGAGTAACGTGTGACCCTTAGATGGAATTTAGAAAAAAAATACGGAGCAAAATACAAAGAAGGAACAAGAATGGGCAGGAATCGCATCCCAACGTCCAACTCGCTCTCAGAAGCCTCGAGGTGGGTGGAGAGGCGCCCCCATGTCACCCCAGCAGGGGCAGCCCCCAAGTCTGCGCCACACCAAGTCACCTGTGAACAATTCCACTGTTGTAAAAGAGATTTTGAAAAGTAATTTTAGGTTGTTAGCTTTTAAACAGAAATTTTGTAAATGGCAGAAAATAAGAGTAGGGATCTCTCAATTTTTATCTTCTTAGTGGTCTCTGAGCACATTTTACAGAAGTGTGCTGTGCACAGAGTGGCCATCCCCGGACCAGGCTTGAGTGACAGTGGTGCTGGCACCTCTGAGACCTGTCAGGCTCCTTACAGCCTCTCACACGTCCAACTCGGGTCCTGACGTTGGCATCTGACAGGCCATGGTAGGGATCCAATGTGTGGGGGGAAGTCAGCTGCCACGGGAGAACACCAGCCCTGTGTCCTCCGCAGGGTCCCTGAGGGCAGGAGGCACCAGGCCAGGTGCTGGTGAGTGCGTCCCTGTCACTCCCTCCACAGGTTGTGAAGGACGGCTTAAGATGCCTGTTTTACAGATGGCTCTTTAACCTATCTAGTTTTTCTGAAAAGTACAAGTTTTGAAGAAGAGACACAGTGGGGAGCCAACTTGGGGGCAGGTCTGCCAGGCCCCGGAGCACTGAACCGTCACATGATCCCAGATTTCTTCCAAGTTCTCACATCAGGCAGCCAGCCTCTTCCAGGGTCCCCAGGCCGATAGGCCCCTCCCTTCTCTCCCCTACCCTGTGCTGGATGACGCCCATGTCCCAGAGGAGGGGCCTCTGTGGGAAGGGGGGACTGCGGTGGGTGGTGGGCACAGGGCTCATCTCCTCTCCCTGGACATTGCTGAGCTACCTCAGAGGTGACGTGGTCCCCGCTGACCTGGAGGAAGGGCTTTGGAATAAAATACAGGGCCTGGGACAGCCTCCACTCCCCGGGTTAGAGGCCTTAAGGAAAAGTGGTATGAGGAATTATTTTTCAAACTGGAGAGCATTATGCAAACAAAAAGAGTTGGACACAAGGCTGCTATTGGCTAACACCCATCACTTCAGGCTCCCAACACAGGCCGTCCCCAGCATCCCAGGTCCTGGACGCCGGGGACTGGTCTGGACTATGGAAAGCTTGTTCCCCCAGGACTGACCCCCAGATCTGAGAGCTGGCTTCACGGGAGTTCCCTCAGGGCACTCTTTGGTTGGGGTCAGTGTGTGACAGGTCCCGAGGGACACTTTGAGGCAGGCAGGCAGGATGGCCAAGTTTCCAGTCCCAGACTGGGAGAGCCCAGGGACGGAGGGGCCAGGGCAGTACACAAGGAAAGGGTAAATTCCCCCACCCCCAATCTGCAGGTTCACGCTGAAAACAAAAGGCCAATTTCTCGTCACCTCCACATCTGTCTCAGCCAGTGGGCCTCGGCTCTCTGAAGCCCCTCTGGGCTGTGTGCTCAGGGTGGGCTGCCTCTTGGTCCTGGGGGGCTTTGGAGGGCTCAAAGTGATGTATTTCCCTCTTTCTTACTTTCCATTGGCCCCAGCCCCAGGTGATGGGCAGGGCCAAACAGTTGGTGAGCAGCAGGGCTGATAAGCACACGGAGTCAGGTTTTTGCCGGTCGCCTGTGGCTCCCACAGAAAGGGCTTGAGAAGGCCACTGGGGCTGAAAGGAGGGCAGTGGGGTGGGGCGGGCCTGGGCCGTGTGTGCCCGGCAGCTGCCACCCTTGGTGGAGACAAAGATCCTCGTTTGCCAATGAGAAACCTGGGATATAAGGTGAAAACATCCTGAGTGGCAGGGCAACACCAGAGGCCCCAGTCCCCGTCTCCCAGGTCGATCTCCTGCTAACTCAGCTGGAGAATCAGACAAATTAAGAGTTTTAATTTTCCTGTCCCTGTTATATAGCAAGATTTCCTTGCTATGTTAAAAAACAAAACAAGGGTGCCTGTTTGCAGCCCGTGCCCCCTTCCCCCTCAGAGCTGTTGACACAAGGGGTCACACTGAGTGCCTGATGTAGAACTGTGGAAATCACTGGAGTTTTTTAAAAGAAGAAAGAACAGAGAAAGAAAATGTGGCTGAATCTGTTGTTTGTTCACACAAGAACTAAAACGGTCCTGTCTCTATTTTTCAGTGCAAGGCCGTGGGGTCAGCCACATTCGGGCATCTGGGTTTGCAATTCCCACCCAGTGAGTCAGCAGAGGGGAGCACGGGTTTTTTTAGCAGCCATCTTTGACTCAGTGCCCGCTGTCTACAACAAAAAAACCAAACTGGAGTCCTCGCTTCCCCTCTTGCTACAGACAGACATTGCTGGGAGTTCTAGTATAGGAATGGCCACTCGCTTCCTTGCTACAAGGCAACCCAGGCTGTGTGTCTCACACACACACACACACACACACGCACACCACACGCATGCTCACTTACCCATGTGCACGGAGACCTTAGCAAGTTCTCAAGTAGCACTTGTCCCACCTGCCATGGGAGCTGTGAATGGTCAGTGCAGCTCACACATGGGCTCCATCACTGAAATATCTGGGGTGGGGAAGATGCCAATCCCACCCCAGAAATGGGACCTTCCAGAGCTCATTTATACTAGTATGTAAATGACTGGCATAATTTTTTTCCCCCTATTTGAACAAGTTTTGGTAGGACAAGGGAGCTGAGTGCATAAGACTACAGGTGGAGGCTGGAGGAGGCTTGAGGATGTTAGGTCAGGGAAGGGATCGTATTGAAATGAAGGAGAAAATAAAGGGAGGGGACTAAAGGCAGACTTCTCCTATCACATCTCTGCTCAGAACTGATGTTGGGCTCACCTTGGGTGTGGTCTGAGCTCAGGTGTCTGAGCTTACGTTACTGGTGGGAAATCCTCAGGTGTGGGGGTGCACTGGACCCACAGTCTTCTTCGCTCCTTGATTTCACGTTCCCTCAGAAGATCCCCAAAGCGTACTCTCGGTAACCCCTTTTAGACCCCCCAGTGCGGCCACCAGACCCACACGACCAAACCTCAGCTTTGTCCTTTGACGTGTTATGTTTGAACGAAAAGCAGCTTGCGGTGGGCAGGGTGGGGGGTTGTTAAGGAATGAATGTGAAACGGTAGAACAAATGAGGAACTCTGGAGAAGGGGGGCCGGGTCTGCTCCCCACCGCGAGTTCCAGAGAGCTGGAGGGGAGGAAGGGGAGGGGCTGGGCCAAACCACGCTCAGGGCCACTCGGGTCCTCATGCCCACTCCCCAAATACTGCCTTTCAGAAGACCAAGAATGGATTATTCTCAGGCATGGAAAACTAAGTTGGGGTTTTGGGTTTGGCTAATCTAGCTTGTATGCAGCCCCCAGGAGAGCTCTGAGGCCACATCTCCGTATCTGATCTGGAAGGAAACGCACATCTCAGGGGCTCCGATGTGTGCGCCTGGCCAGGTGCTGATGCCAAACTCAGCCTTGTAAAGGATGCTGGTGGAGCTTTGTGGGCAGCTCTGGGAGGCGATGACCAGTTGATAGGGTGGGCCCAGGCAGGGTCCAAGTGGTGTCAGCCCTGCTCATGGCCTGTGCTGGCCTGGGGGATGCCCAGTACTCATCTCTCCTGAGCTGAATAAAGATGTCAGAGGATACGTCAGTGGATACTGTGCATCCGTGGGGTGAAGTCCAGGACCAGCCTCACCTTAGCTGTCAGAGTCAGGGGGCCCAGCATCTTGCATTGCACTGTGATGAGCAGGGGGTCTATGAGCGCCTGCTGGCCAGTGTGTTCTACCTCACAGCCCTGCAGGGGGAGGGGGGCATTTGGGGGGATATTTTTTGTTAAACCATAAACTAGGTGGATTGTTTCCACATCTATTCCCCAAACACTTACTTTTGTGTTTATGCCACCACCTGAAGCTGCTGTCCACCTCCTGAGGGACAAGACCAAAGGAGACAGGACACAACTAGGCTGCCCGGGAGCCTCTGGGATCCTCTGGGGCCAGGAGAGTCCTGCACCCTTCCCTGGCTGGGTCCTTGCTCAGATGGGAGCCTCTGCTGAGACCTGCTGGCCGTCCCTTCACTCTGAGAGTAGAAATGGGGGAGGGGAAGTTGTGCTAAGTGACTAGAATGGTGGCTTGTGTGACCCAACCCCAGTGTCTGGGGGGGCCAGGGTGGGGAGACCTGAGTGAGTCACACTCCGCGTTGGGGTTCAGGCAGCCGCCCTGGCTCCAGAGCCTGCTGCTGGGACTGTCCTCTGCCTGCAGCACAGTTCCCCGTAGTCAGGGAGCTTGGCGTGAGCTTTGGGCAGATTTCTGATTTCACACCCACCTTTGCAGAGCCAGGATGTATGAGGTTGAGCTGTCCCTCACAGCAGGGACTTTTCTTTCTACACTTTCTGCTCCCTGGCAAGCACACATCCTCCAGACCCCAACACAACATTCCCTCCTCTGGGAATTCTACCCACCACCTCCATCAAGAGGCTTTTCCCATCCATTCTCCCCTTGCACACTTCTCTGGGAGACCTTTAGACAGAGCACCATGAGCACTTATTTTCTTCCTTGAACCGCCTGCATGTAAGTACTGGTTTCCTTCATATTTTAAAATGTCTTGAGCAAACTTGGGGTAGAGAGCAGGTGTTTTGACATCAGCCAGGGCCCAATTCTTGGATCCGCCAGAGGTTAATCCCAACCCTAACCATAACCTATCTGAGGCTAACCCCAACCCTAACCCGTCCACGGCTAACCCCAACCCTAACTTGTCCAAGGCTAACCCCAACCCTAAACCGTCCACGGCTAACCCCAACCCTAACTTGTCCAAGGCTAACCGCAACCCTAACTTGTCCAAGGCTAACCGCAACCCTAACTTGTCCAAGGCTAACCCCAACCCTAACCTGTCCAAGGCTAACCCCAACTCGAACTCATCCAAGGCTAACCCCAACCCTAACTTGTCCAAGGCTAACCCCAACTCGAACTCATCCAAGGCTAACCCCAACCCTAACTTGTCCAAGGCTAACCCTAACCCTAATTCTAACCCATCCAAGGCTAACCCCAACCCTAACTTGACCAAGGCTAACCCTAACCCTAATTCTAACCCATCCAAGGCTAACCCCAACCCTAACCCGTCCAAAGCTAACCCCAACCCCAACTTGTCCAAGGCTAACCCTAACCCTAATTCTAACCCATCCAAGGCTAACCCCAACCCTAACCCGTCCAAGGCTAACCCCAACCCTAACTTGTCCAAGGCTATCCCTAACCCTAATTCTAACCCATTCAAGGCTAACCCCAACCCTAACCTGTCCAAGGCTAACCCCAACTCTAACTCATCCAAGGCTAACCCTAACCCGCCCGAGGCTAACCCTAACCCTAATCCTAACCTATCCAAAGCTAACCCTGCCCGAGTAAGTCTGGTCTCCTGAGGCCCCACTTCCCCATGAGTACGTGAAAGCCGCTCAGCTCTGCCTGACACACAGAGGGATTCGGAGGTGGCAGAGATGTGTGAATGCAGTATCAGGTGGGTTACTTTCCTCCCTCTTAGGCAGGCAAACCCAAAGTATCAAAGATGGCCCCCGTGAGAGCACCAGATGGCAAAAGATCTGTGGCACCCCTTTTCTATCCTTCATCCTCTCCCTACCCCACATGAGCTTCCTCTCTCTCTGGCCTCCTGGGCAGGCCTGGCCAGGCTGCAATTAGGCAGCACTTGGTGGCTTCACCTGGGTCTCAACGGTCCATGGCCTTCACATCACCACAGAGCCAGAGTGGTGACAGGGCAAGGCGATGGGTGCGTGACGTGCTTAGAGCATGAGACTAGGAGGAGGCAGGGCCTACAGCCCTCTCTCACAGACAGAGGGGTCTGCTCTAGTCTAAGGACATTCCTACCTGGAAACCTGCTTCCCTGTGTCCTGGGTTCTAGCACCAACATCTGCCAGATATGGAAGACGAAAGTGTGACATCCCTGTGCCTGACCACACCCTGTCCCGGGGCCCAGGGTGACCAGGTCTCAATCCAGTCCCTGTGCAGCTCTTAACCAGTGATAGAAAGGAGCCAGGGGGTCAATACCCCCTCCCCAGCCCTCCCTTTGGCTGGAGCAATGCTGAGGCAAGGGTCTCAGAGGGAGGGGTCTTTCAATTGGAAAAGGCATCAGTAACAATACCAGGCCCAGTCTGCTAGGGGCCTCTACCCCCTTCCCCGTGGTCTCAGCCACACCTCCCTTTCCCGTCCTCACCCACTGGCCACACCATCCCCACTGTCCCAGGACTCCTGTTACTGCCTCCTCAGTGCCCTGAGGCTCCTGTTGCCCTGGTCCTGGCAGATTAAGGTGCCCACCCCCTGGGCATGCCCCGCTGGGCTAACACGCCCTGCTCAGGCCCCGCCCCAGTCACCTTCCCCTCCCCCTGCAGGTGTTGCCAGGAATCACCTCCCAAACAAACCACTTGCAGGTGAATCTTTTTCCTAGAATTTGCTTCTGGGAAAACCCAAACTAAAATAGGAAACCATTGATGGGAACAGAATTGAATATATCCTATTCAAGCCATTCTGACAAACAATTCCGGAACATAAGAGCGTGTTCTGCAGAGGCATGAAACAAACTTCTCAGGGTCTCCAGGATGGCAGGTGGTGGCCTTGGGTGGCACCACCTCCAGCTCTCCACCATGACCCCACGGTTTATGGCACCATTGAGCCTCGGTGGTCTTCTGCATGGTCTGTTAAGGGAAGACCCAAACTGTGCTCTGAATGGAGGCCCTTCTGGTCTGCCTTGATCACCACAAGGCCCCACATTGTGCTGTGGGACTGACCAGACCTTCCTGGTGATGGTCACTCTCTAAAAATAGAGGCCCCATGTCCGAGCACTGGGGAAGCCACAGGAATCAGCTCAGACCGCTTCCAGTGGTCACACTCCTACTCCAGGAAGCTGGGCTTAGCTTCCTGTGATGGACGCAGGGCCACCGGCCTGAGTCATAAATCGAGGGGAAGGTCCCAAGTCCCAACAATGGGCATTTATGTGACAGGCTACAGGCTTCTGGGTCCCATGGGCCACGAGGCCAGGATCAGGTTCAGACTCAGCTTCCCACGCGGCAGCCCCAATCCCCAGAGCAAAGTGCCATAAGTCGCAGAAAAGACTTGAAATTCCCACAGCAGCCACTAGGCAGCAAACGGATTCCTTTCACTGTTGCTCTGACCTACGTCCCATCCCCGACCTCCACGGGCTGCGTCCTTTTTCTTTTTTTTTGCAACACACTTTGCCAGGGAGAAGCTGACGGCGGCTCTCACGCAGGGTCCTTTTCTGTCCTGTGTGTGTTTTTGTTTTGCTATGACGACTTGTGGTTTGCCTCACACTCTGTAAAGTTTGTGGCAACTATATAAGAAAATACCGAATTTGTCAGCAAACCGTGCTCTTTATTACATACAGTTACCACAGTAATGCCAACCAGCTGGGACAGGCTCCGACACTCTCCCCGCTGCTGCACGGGCTGTGCTTGGCCCCGACGCCAGACCAAGCCCCTCCAGGCCCAACATGAGGTTCCCCCAAGCCCAGTGTGAGGTTCCCATTGAGAGGCCCCAGGAGCATGAAGACAAAACAGCTAAGTGCCCAAACTCACTGCTCTTCTTCTTAGAACGATGCTGAGGGGAGGAGGTTTTCAAGTGGAAAAGGCATCAGTAAAAGTGAGAGGCTTCAGATGCACCCTGCCTCCCCACCCTCACCCCCGCCAGCCACACCTTCCCCACCACCCCAGGGCTTCCATGCCCCACCTTGGACATGGTCCCTGCACTCCTGGTCCCCACTGCCCAGGAGGCTTTCCCCAGACTTACTCCCAGCTTGTCCTTCACCTCTCTGTGGACTTGGCCCAGGTGCCATCTTTGAAGTTGGTCTCCCCTGGCCCTCAGCCTCTAAACCTGCACAGTCCCCAGTGGACACAGCACTTGGCCCTGGGCTTCCCCACGTTCACCACCATCGCCCTTGCAGATCAGGGTGAGCTATGTCTCCCCCCACTTGGGATGCAGGCTACACGGTGCTAGGTTTCATCTGTTTTGTTGCAGACAAGAGCCATAGTATGTTATGGGCCAACGTGTGTCCCTCAAAATTCTTCTGTGGAAGTCTGAGTTCCCAGGACATCAGACTGTGGCTGTGTTTGGAGAAAGGACATTGACAGAGGTGCCAGAGGTAACATTTGGTTGTGCGGGGGAGGGGGACTTACCTAACAGGACTGTTGTCCTTATGGGAGGAGGAGATTAGGACGCAGCCACACACAAAGGGACAACCACAGGAAGACACAGGGAGGAGATGGCCATCTGCCAGCCACGGAGCGAGGACTCGGAAGAAACCACTGCTGTCGACGCTGGATCTCAGACTTCTGGGTTGCAAAACTGCAAGAAAATAAATCCCTGTTGCTGCAGCCTTCTGTGGCACTCTGTTCCGGCAGCCCGAGCTGAGGACACGGCACTCGGCAGAGCTTTGAATGGGGAGAGTGGAGCTTATGGACACCTCACAGGTGCCAAATGCGCCTGGCGTGGTCAGTGGGGCGTCCTCCTAACCCATTCTGTCCCGCTCCTCCTCACACATAATCCCTTCCCCATTCTGCCTGTTCCTCTTTAGGATAAATGATCCCAGAGATAAAAATGGCAATAAGCCAGCAAGTGGTTTCCGAGCACCTACTGGGAGGTGCAGGCGACGGTCTGCGGTGCAGGGCCAAGTTCCCTGTCACTGTTTCTTCTTCCGATGGTGGTGGCCATCACCCCTCGAGATAGACACAGGTGTGGCATCACCCCACCAGGTCCCCACTTCATTCCCCGTTTTTCTTCATTTTGTTTAAGCAGCAGGTGCAGCCAGGCCAGGGGGCTTCTAGGAGATTCTAACTTTTTTCATACATCTCTGCTGTCCTTCAAGTCACAGCCCATTAAATATCGAAGGTGACAGGTAAGTGGCTGCCTACTGTATTCTAGGCACTGAGATTCTTCGGTGAAAGTGCCTGTTCACGTCCCTTCTGTCCCAGAGCTCACATTCTGGGGTGGGCCTGGGAGACCAGCAGGAGTGCAATGAACCGGGGCCAACCATAAGCCCCGAGAACAATGGTTCGGTCAGAGACCAGAACCCAGAAAACAAAGACCGTTCAGCCGGTTTCCTAGTACTGGGGAGCGGCTGGACCCAGCACTTTGTGAGAGTGGAGGATGGGGACGGCTGTCCTGAAGGAGAGGTGATGGGGACGGCTGTCCTGAAGGAGAGGTAATGGGGACCCTCCAGCCCGGAGAGACGGAAAAGATGAGGTAAAGGCATTTACTAAAACACAGTTGGCAACGTCTACACTTCCACCCGCCAGCTGCTCGCCTTGTGTGGCCTCCTAACATTCTGGCTCAGATACTCAGGGGCCCCTCCACCCATCCACCCCTGAGCTGCTCCTGTGGGGAGGCCCCTCCTCTGCATCCCCTGGAGACCCCCAGGTACAGAGGTCATGACCACAGTCCACAGGCACCAGGGCTTCACCGCTAAGCCTGGCTGGCAGTGCCCTGGGGACAGAGAACAAAACCTTGCTCAGTTGTGTCAGGAAACTCTGGCCCCGGAACAGGTTCCTGAAACAGAAAAACTGTGGTTCCTTCTTCTCTACCACAGTGGATGTGTTAGCCCAAGTTTTCCACTGGACAGCGGGGAGCAAATTTAGCCTCTAGTAGGAGAGCGGAGTCTTCTAAGGCCAAACGTGAAGCCACCATCTGCGCAAGGACAGAGGGAGCCAGAAGGGAACACCACATTGTCTCCGAGGGTGGCCTTGTGTCTTTGGCGGGGTGTTTCCTGGTTTCAGCCACCTCTGATGATATCCTTCCAGACAGGAGACTAAGCCAGTTTTACTAGGACCATACATACATCACAGATGCCAGGATGTGGCATGGTCTGCAGAGGCTCCACCTGGCAGCTGGCTCAAGTCAATGTTCAGAAAGGCTGCAGCTAGGAGACGTGTAGCTCAGTTCCAGCCACACTGCCTCGGTGCTGAGCCCCCAGCAGCCCGACCCCAGTTCTGCCCCAGGACCTTTGCACTGCCACTCTGCCTAACACACAGCTTCCTCAGACAGCAGCTGGCTGGAGCCCCCTCCTTCCAGATCACTTCCAACATGTCTTATCAGAGAAAGCCCCACTGACCCTCCGCTTAATACTGCACACACATGCGTGCTGTCAACACACTCCCACGTTTATCGGAGGGCGACTGATACTGCACACGCACGCACGCTCTCGACGCTCTCACAAGCTCAGCCCACACACTCTCGCGCCTGGATGATGTCAGTTTCTCTTTCACCTACCCTCCCTCGGGGTGGCGTCATCACCACCTGGTGACCCGTCAGGTCCAGGGTGCACTCGTGGTGCGTGGCCTCCAGCTCTGATAGGGCAAAACGCAGCAACTATGTGTGGAACCAACAAAGGCTCACACAGCTGAGCGTTTCTGGGGTGTGTGATGTGAGTCAGACAGGGCGGTAGATTCCCGTTCTCCTCCCTCGCTTACTGCATGACCTTGAGAACAACATTCTGCTCCTGGGGCCTCTCAAGTGGGATGTGAACAGGGACATTCATGGAGACCCCCAGGCTGTGTCAGGGCTCCCCTCGGAGTGGGCAGATGGATCGCATCCCCTCTCCACACTGCCTGCTATGACGTGGCTGAGCCGGTCTCTCCACCCCAAACAGGGGTCCAGATCTCAGCCTGTAGATTCTGCATCAGCCCCCGCCCCCAGTAAGCAGCATTGCTTGATGAATTCAGCCGAAGGGATATTTGGGGTAGTCCAACTTCTCTTCTCTTCCCTGCCTCTCGAGTGGGAAATGGGGACAAGCTTCTGTGGTGCCCAAATCTCCCTCCTGGAGGAGCAGACACTCCTGTACCACAGACGAAGAGAAAGGGGCTCCTGGGGGGGGGGGGGGTTCTGTTTGCAGCCTCACTGGGGCAGCTCCCTCCCCTCCCCCTGTGTGGGAAGGGACAATGGTCTCCAGAGTCTGAGACTGGTGCCAGGGAGCCAGCGGGGAAGTTGACACTGGTCATGCCACAGGGGTGGGCAGCCTGTGTGCAGCAGTGGAGGGGCCTGAGCGGGGCAGGGAGCACGTGGACACGGGGGATGCAGGATTCAGCTGCAGGTCTAAACAGGAATAAGTACGGCCCGTGCGATGGTTTGAAATTCAGGAAAACACCGTAATGTTTAATAGGCAAATATGTCCCATGCATGACTTGAATTTTAGGTAAAAGTGAATAATTTTTTTAGTATATATCTCTTGTAATATTTGAATTTTTTATGAGAAAAAATCATTTTGGTATAGAATATGTCATGTAGAACTAAAAAAAAGTTTTTCACTGTTGTTGTGGGATGAATAATGTCCACCCCAGAAATATATGCTTGCCTAGAACTTTGGCAAGTGACTTTCTTTGGAAATAGGGTCCCTGCTGAAGTAGTTAGTTAAGATGTGATCATTTTGGAGTAGAGTGGGCCCTAAATCCAGTGACTGGTGTCCTTGTAAGAATGACATGGGAATGAATGGAAAGACACCACGAGAAGGCCACAGAGAGACGGAGGCAGAGACTGATGTGGCCACAGGCCAAGGACCCTGGACTCACAGGGGGCTCACAACTCTGCCGGAATTCTTGACTTTGGACTTCCGATCTCTGGACAGTGAAGATAATAAATTTCTATTGTCTTAACTCTCTCCTACCCCGCTTTGAAGTGATTTGTTAAGGCAGCCACAGAGAACTGATTATAATTGTTTATGTGAAAGTAAAACTGAATTGGGAAGCCTATATTTTTATTTACTCCATCTGGCAACTCTGCTGAGAACTCAACTCACAGGGAGTAGTTAAACCCAGTACTTAAGGCCTGGTTAGTCTCCCAGATCCGCCCACTTCTCTTACCATCCGGAGGTATGAGCAGGGCATCGGCAGCATATAGAAGGTCCCGGTGCCCCTTCCATTGCACCTGCGCCATTGGCACCTCCTTGCCTGCTCGAGACAACACCAGCACTGTCGGCCACTCAACAGTGACCACAGTGGAGGAAGCACCAGACCCCTGCCCTCAAGCCTCTTAGGTTACACGAGGCCTCCTAACATACTCACCACGCTCTGGGGGAGCAGCCTCTCCCCCCATGATGGACAGAGAGGAGGGAATTTATCGGGTGGAGGAATTTCTCTTCCCCTCGAATATCAGGGGCTGAGTCTGGACCCACCCACAGCTATTAAAGTCTGTGTCAGAGGAATTTTTGTCTCCTGGCAGAACACTTTCCATTTTCTCTTTCAAGTAGTGAAAGGTGAACTTTCTCTTGCACAGTCTTGGGAATGGCAGCCTCTGTGGCTCCTGGTCACCAGCTTCCAGACACCAACAGTGGCAACCTGGGCACTACTTGCCAGAGTTCCAGAATCCCCAGTCCCTGCAGCTGTTGGGAGGGATGAGGAGCCCAGGGCTGAGCTCACCAGCAGCTGAGTAAATGCAGCGTCTGCCTGGGAGCCCTCCTCAACATCAGCCGCCTGGTGATTGGACCACCCACCGCCTGATTGCCCTGGATCTGCGAAGCCCTGGCCCTGGCCGCTCTCCCACAAAAGGAGGGGCACATCCATCTGGAAATTGATCCCTGGGCCCTCATCTGTGTGGAGGCCTGTAGTCATTCCACCAGCTCACCCCCATGGCACAGCTCACCCAGGCGGCAGAGCCCTGGCTGAGCCCCAGCCCAGCAGGGCCTGTGCTCTCCGCATGGAAATCTTACCCGTCTTTCCTGAAGCAAAGCAGCTGTCAGTGCCCAAAACAAAGGGGCCAGGAGGTCCCCTGCAACCTCACTGTGACAGCACCAAATGGGCAGGAGGCTGAGTAAATGTTCCACATTCGGAAATGACTAAAAACCTAACTCCTGATGGCACTCCACAGGTGTGAGGGAGAGCATCCTGCGTGCTCAGGAGATGCTGACGGTGCCTCACAAAGCCAGCAGCACACTCCTGCAGACTATATCACACTTCTGCAAACCCAAGGGGAAAGCTGAACTCTGTTTGACACACGTGTGTGTACTCTCATGACCTGATGTGATGGTGACTGGCTGTGACAGTGGAACCACACTGGCTCTGACCTCTGTTGGGGTTCAAGGACCCTTTCCTCACTATTTCTGCTCAATTTGGGGTGTGCTTTAAAAATCTATTCTGTGTGTGTTTTTACATCTGTAAAATGGGCACAATGATAAAGTCTCTTCCGGAGGTGGGTTTGCAGACGTGAGAAAGGAAGCAGCCACTGTGCCTGGCCAGTGCCTGGCGCTCCCAAGCAGCTGGGTGAGGGGAGGGTCCCGGAATTTGGAAGGAAGCCACCAAATTGCCAAGCGCATACCCGTCTGCGAGCTCCCTCATCTATGTAATTTTAAATTAGTTACAAGGTGGAGGTTTCATTTGATAACTTTGAAAACCGACTGAGCTCTTCCAGCACTTTGTCCAGAGCTGTCTGAACAGCAACAGTCCCCATGGTCACTCCTTTTTCAGCCCACGGCCATTAGAGTTGCTGGACATGTCTTGAAACAGCTGTCAGTAAGTTCTGAGATGCGGCTGACTTCTATTCAGCTTGCTCAGGGATGAGGGGACCCCCATCACATGTCTCCTCTCAGGATCTCATCCTGTTCCTTCGGCCCCCCTACTGTTCTTGAAGAAGGTGTCCCACAGATCATCTCCATGGACAGCCCCGAGGCTGGAGAGGGACCTTCTGCAACCCTAAATCTTTGCTTGGGGAATGTATCTCCATATTTCTAACTTCGGGTCAATGGGCTTTAATGATCTGAGTCATCAACATAATCAGCTCCCGAGACCTGATTCCTCACAGCTTCCCTGTCCTCCCCTGAACAGAGGGGTCTCTGAGGCGCAGTCATGGTCAACCCTGCCTCACTGCCTCCTCTGCCTGCAAGGGCTTCCAGGGCCCCTTCACTCTTACATTCTGGCCTCCTAACATCTCTGACAAGGAAGACATCTTCACAGATGGATAAATTTCCTTACACTGGGGTTTGCCCAACATCACCCAGCCTCAAACAGCAGGTGATCTTGGCTTTGAACCCAGACCCTGAAATCCATGTTCCCTCTTCTCCTACACCAGAAACAATGAATCGCCTGAAAAAACAGGTGTGGAGAGTGACCTGCCCTCGCAGCCCTGAGCCGGGTGCTAAAAACTGTCAAAGATGTATCCCGAACTTAAATCTGAACCTGCTTTGGAAAAAAGTTGAGATTCATTCATGTTTTTATAAAAATTCACCATTCTCCCCATCAAATCTCCAGAAGAAATTGAAAAGGGGATCAAGGAGGGGTTTTAATCCCATCTAGACGTGTTGAGAGAGTGAGGGTCCTAAGCCCCACCCCGCTGGCCTTCCCAGCTGCACCCTCCACTGCAGCCAGTGCCATTGTGAAGTGATTTGGGGCTAATGCTCCCTAAACAGCCCTCCTTCCAGTATTACAAAAAAGGCAGAGGGTCTGCAGAAGGTAACAAGCTGCCTGGGAGCGGTAATGCCTCCTGTGTGGGGGAAGCAGCCTCTCAGTGGTTTCCTGGAAGGGGCTCTGCCTGGTGGTATCTGAAGCTGTCAGGATGCTTCATCCTTTCCCGTTGACACAGTGCAGACTCCGGGACGGCAAGAGCCCTGGGCTGCAGCGGGATGTGTGCTTCGGCTCCATAGGCGGTGGAGCCCACTGCAGGCACACGGCCCGTCCCTAAGATGCTGCTGGGTTTGCAGACTCTTCCCCCCAGTGCGATCATTTGTCAAGTTCACTGGACTGGATTTCTTCACTCTTCCCAACCAGCCCTTTTTTTTTTTTTTTTTGCACAAGCCGAGCAGGTGCGTCCAGCCCCCCGGGACAGCTGTGCCTGCCCCAGAGCTGGGGCACACTCTGCGGTCCCACTCTGTCCCCATCTGTCGGGTGGTTGGCTTTCTTTTTCCCTGGAGAAGGGGAGCCCAGAGAAACAAGAGGCTCTGGAGGCATCAGGTGACAGGGCCCGACTGTGGTTCACCCCCTTGGAAATTGCCCACAGTGCGTCCCAGGCCGGCTGGAGATCCCGAGTGGGGCGGGAGGCTCCAGTGAAGCTTTGGGAGGCCTAACAGTAGCTAGGAGAATGCACACACACGGTGGGGAGGGCTCGGGGTCACTTCCGCCCCATTGGCGCTCATGTGGGGGGCTGCGGTGGGATTGGTGTGGCAACCTAAGGTTTTCAGTTACACACAAGCAAGTAAAATGGTGTATAAATAATGGAGACTGAGCATTACGGAGGAAAGGGGGCTGGTGTCTGCCTGGTCTGGTCTTTGTCATGCGGTGCTGGTGACTCTTGCGAGTTGTTCTCCATTGGGGGCTCCAGAGCTAGCAGAGAGCCTGTTGACAATATTTAGAGAAAGATGCCAAGATCTTGGTGCTGACACAGGGGAGCAGCCATGGAAACTCCATCCATTCATCCCATATTTATTGGGCTCTTACGACAAGCTGGAAATGCAGGGTCTCAGCCGCTGGGGCGGGCTGAGTCAGAGCTGGACTTTGACGGGGATTGCAGGCCATCTGAGTGCACCTGAAGCCTGAGGGGCCCTGCTCCCAGGAATGAGGAAAGTCCAGGAAGAAAAATTCAAGTGGCCCTGCCCGAGGACAGAGGGTCTCTGTGCGTGGGTCGCAGCCATCTCAGCAGAGCCAAATCTTTGGCCCCAAACCCATGGGGAGACACAGCTGGTCAGTGTCAGCACCCCTGATACAGGGGGTTGTGAGACAGGCTCAGTAATGGTCCCCAAATGGTGAGACTGTGTCCTTCCACAGACCGCGTGATGTGGAAATATTCTTAGATTATCCTTGTAATCACAGGGCCCTGTGGGAGGAAGCCAGGAAGGCGAGATGGAGGAGGTGAGGCTGCGGCAGGAGCAGAGATGGGGTTGCGAGGCCATGAGCTGTGGGGCACCAGCTGGAAGCAGAAGGAGAGAAAGGCAGATCCTCCGGAGCCTCTGAAGGAACCAGTCCCACCTACACCTTGGCTTTAGCCCCCTAAGACTCTTCTGGGCTTCTGACTTCCATGACTGTGAGAAAACAAATTATGTCATTTTGAGCCGCTCAGTCTGTGTCGATTTGTTGCAGCTGCACCAGGAACACACATCCCCTGAGCTAGGTTTGCCCACATCATCTGCTTCCCAGGCTGTCCTGAGCTCAGCCAAACACAGGGGCCACATAGGCAGGCTGCTCACATCCCCATTTTTGAAGGGCACAGAAGTTCTGGAAAGAATAGCTCAGGTAGCACACACGAGGAGGAAAAGCTATAACTCATTCAGGGTCAGGAAGACTGGATTCTGTGGTTTATGCTGCTTTCGGGCTCATATACCCCCGAGTGCTGGGTTGTGCATACAGTTGGTGCTTACTATAGCCTGTCTGATCGAGATCAGATGGGAGGTCCCCCTGAGCACTGAAGCCTCCTGTCCTGGTGCTCAGAGCCCTGAGGCTTCTTCCCAGGCTCCGCACGCTCCGCCTCCCTGGGCACCGCACTCTGTGCTCTCTGCCTGGACCCCTGCCTGGCTCCTTGGCAACTCCCACCTGGTTCCCTGCCAGCTGCCTTGTGTTCCAACCCAGTTCTTATCTGGACCATCTCCCCCCTTAAACGGTCTCCACACCCAGGGAAGAAAGTGCAAAGCTTCTCCAAGGCTGGGGGCCTCTCCTACACCCTCAGCTCTTAGGAGCTGGCCAAGTGCTTCCTCCCAGGGCTGAGAAGTCAGCTCCATACCACAGTCACTGGCGAAACAGACATGGGAATCGTGCCGATTATCCACATAAATACCCCGTTTTGTGTTGAATGTGCCAAACTTCTTTCAGATCCTGGTTCTGCCACATTTTCTCTCTCCTCGGGGACTTTACCTGCAGTGATAGCTGCCTGGAGCCCCTCCCCCAGCTCACCTCTGCCCGTTCAGCATCTCTGTGCTGTGGGGCTGGGGCCCAGGGTCTTTCCTTGGGGACGAGGAGGGGTCCATGATATCTGAGGTCTCAGTGCTGAGTCTGCCTTTGTGCTTCCCCAGAGGGGAGGGTGCTTCCATTCTGCCCCCGAGGGGAAGCCGGATGAGAACCCATCCTTCCTGCCTCTCTGGACCCCCAACTCCCTCTCTCCCCGGTAATGAGGGGAGAAGTCACACGGCTATTTTGAGTGGTGACAACAGGACTCACTCACCTCAGCACCCAAGAGCTGAGCTCTCCCCACTCTGGTGCGTTCAGCGTCTCAGCTGCACCTGGGCAGGTCAGCCACACGTGCCTCTCTCGCTGAGGGTCCATCTTCAGCTCTGACAGAGGCAGGAAGAAGGGGTGGGAAATACACTGGACCCCAAACGCTCCGTCTTCCCCAGATGCTTCACATGTGGAGTTACCGAGAGCCCCAGACGTGAACAGCACTCCCACCTGTATCTTGGGGTACTCACGCATCTCATTTTTAAAATTTACTCATACGTATACTTACTTCCTAGTCAGGAGTCTGGTGCCCTGAGTCTCCGCCAAGGCTTACGTGATTCTCCCTGTCCTGCTAGACCTCAGTTTCCAGGAAGACGGGAGCTCAGTCCTGGTCATCACCTTCACATTTAACACAATGGCCAGAGCAGAGTCGGCACCTCGCAGGTCACTGCTGGCTGAATGTGTCACCCAGGTCCCCAGTCAGAACAGGCGGCATCTTCCCTGAGGGCAGGTGACCCCAGAAGTCACTAGCCACCATGCAGCTCTGACCCCGTGACCTAGCGGACCCCCCTCCCCCCGCCTTAGCTGCTGTCCTCCCTTGCCAGGAAAAGCCAGTCTGTGAAATTACCCGGCAGCCCAGGAGGACAAGCAGAGGATTATTGGCCGCGTATGTGGGAACAGCATGAAATACCTGTTTCTCCAGAATCCGGGAGGGCAGGCTCCATGATGTGGGCAGCAGCTTCGTGCTCCCGCTGGAGGTTTCTCCGTACAGCCCCCTGGACCTCGGCCAGGGGAGGCGAGGGCATTTCTTTCCGTGTGTGTGTGTGTGTGTGTGTGTGTGTGTAAAGAGGATTGGGGGTTGGGGTCCTTGTCTGCAACAGGCACTCCCCTCAGAGGGAGCCTCGGCCGGCCACCTCGTTGTAAGATGGGAGGGCACAGCAGGACCTGCAAAATAGGGTTGGGCCGGGCACATGCTCCGTCTGTGGTTAGGCCATCTCCATGACCCCGTAGCACACACATGTGCACACACACACCAGGAGGGAGCTGTTGTGATTCTTACTTTCCCATGAGGAGATTGACACTCAGAGAAGGGCAGGAACTTGCCTAGGGGTGACCAAACCTTAAGCTCCCAGCAGTCTGACTCCACAAGACAAGACCCTAATCTCTGCCTTGTCTAGGTGGTGCAGCCGAGAGCCCAGGTTCAAGTTCAAGCCATGGGCAAGCACCTCACACACCCCGCATGCCTTGGTTTTCTCATCTGTAAACTGGGAGGTCTTCCAGGGTGCTAAGACTTTCCCAGCCCTAATGATGCCCAGGCCCCAAGGGGGGTGGGGGCCTCATGGCCTCTGTTTTCTAGAATTGACTGTGTCCCCAGGACTAAAACAACTCACTTCTTCTCATTGGCCCTGTGTGCTTTTGGGATCAGCAGATGTAAAATTCTGACATCGCACTTAGAAAACTTAACCCGTCTGGATTTCTGCAACTCGCAGGGAGTCATTTGCCAAACACATGTTTTACAAAACATGGGTCCGCTTCACTCTGACTTGCGGAACAGACAGAATCCACCTTTTCCCTGAGCATGTGACCTCTGCCCACACTGACTGGCTGGGAAGAAGGGCCCCAGGGCCCCTCTGTGTAGAGGGAGGCCGTCGCCCCCCATGCATGACAGGGGCCGAGCCTAGGCCAGGAGGGGCACAGGGCCACACTTAACTGAAAGCGTAGCCCCACGGCATGCGCAGCGCTGACAGACGCATGACAGGACAGCAGTGTATGGACATAATTCAGTGCCGACATCAGGCCTAATTGCTGTAGGGAGGAACAGATACACGGAGTGTTTCCAATATCTCTGTTCACTTTCCCAGGTAACTTTCCAGAAAATAAGGGACAGATGCCGACATGGCTCATGAACTTGGGAAGGTCCAGAATCAACACACATGTGAATTTTACTGCAAAACCTCTCCACAGAAGGGGTTAAAATGCCCACTTCCTCTAGAACAAAATTTTTCATTAAAAAATGTTTATTTTTAAGAACATGTGGCAAGATAAATATAGCATAAAATTGACCACTGAGCCATCTTTAAATGTGAGCTGTGTGCCTATCCCCACCGTCCCCCTCCATAAGTTTTTCATCTTCCCAAATGGAAACTCTGTCTCCAGAAAACACCAACTCCTTACTCTCCCCCACCTCGTCCGCCCCACGACCCGGCCTGGCCGCCATTCTCCTTTCGTCTCCGTGAATCTGACAGCTCCAGGGGCCTCATGTAAGTGGAATCACACAAGATTTGTCTGTTTTTGTGACTGGCTTCTTTTATTTCACATCATGCCCTCAAAATTCATTCAAGGCACAAGGCCCAAGTCAGCCAGGGCCCGGCAGGAAAACAAACACCACCGTACTTACGAGACAAGGAATTTAATCCAGGGAGGTGATCACAGCTGGGGGAGGGTCTGAGCAGCCACAGCTGAGTCAACAAGGAAACTTGGTGTGCGAGTCCATGCAGCTGCTGTGACAAAAATACCACCAACAGGGTGGCTCTAAACAACAGGAACTTATTTCTCATAGTTCTGGAGGCTGAGGAGTTCAAGATCAAGGCACTGGCAGTTCCTCCACATCTAGCAGGGCCTGCTCCCTGGTTCACAGATGGCATCCTCTTGCTGGGTCCCCACGAGTGGGAAGGGAGAAGGAAGCTCTCTGATGCCTCTTTTATAAGGGCACTAATCCCAGTCATGAGGGCCCCACCCTAATGACCACTTTACCTCCTGAATGCTCCACTTTTTACTATGGCCCCATGAAGGACGAGGATTTGAACATATGAATTTGAGAGGGGCACAGTCATTCGGACCATAGCACACAGTCGGGTAATGAACCCTGGGCTCTGAGGGTCTCAGCTGAGGGCATCCATATGAGACAGCACCAGGCTCAGGGTCAGTCCCCAGCTAGTGTCCTCACCAAGTACAGAGATGGCCTCCAGCAAGGGGAGCCCTCGGGGACACTGGGCTTCTGAGGAGCTTCTCCAGCTTCCTAGCACTTCCTGCCTGTTACTTTCAAAAAGGGTCCCCCTTTTATGTCTTTCCAGTAATATTTTATAAATTTTATTGCTTGAGTGACGAAAATGACATTTCTCTCTCTCTCATTCTCCTTGAGGTTGGGGCCCCGCATCAGCCCAGGGGATAAGCTGGTGGTGCTGTGGTCCATCTGTGCCTCCACCACTTTGTGCTCTAGTAAGTCCCTCCCCCCCCCGAACCCAGTTTCTATTTTTGCTAAAGAGGCTGCAGGATTGCTGAATAGCCAAAGTCCCTTCCAGCCTGAAGGTTCCCCAAGGGCCTCTCCTACGGTGCCCAACCCACTCCCTGGTCTGTGCATTCCCGGTCCACGGAAGTAGATTTCTCAGTTGCCAACCCCATGCTAGATCTTTGTAAAACTAAAGAGAAAAATTTTGTGGGATAGTTACATAGTCTCAAGTGATACTTGTCCCAATATGATACTTGTTACTTACTATAAAATGTGAACGGTTAGTAGTTACTTTGTAAAGCAAACACTTTAACAAAGTATCACCCCCAGCAAAGGGGTAAGCAGACATCACCAGCCTCCTGATAGGATAGATTATGTGATTGGGATATCACATCCGTGCTGCTCCTGCCCAATCACAGAGCAAATCTGACCACCAGGATGGATCATACCACCCTAAATTAAGAGACCTCTACAAAAATAAATGTCGCAAAAGATAAACACTCAGGACCCTTCTAGCTAAAAGCAGACTGCAGAGATGTGACAACTGAATGCAGGGTGTGGTCTCGGATTTCCTTTTGTTTCAAAGGGTAGAGTTAGGATAGATGAAGACATCTGAATAAGGCTTACAGGTAATAAAATGGCGCCTTTGTTAGTTTCCTGATTTCGATAATGTGCTATGTAAAAGACGCCTTTGGTTTTAGGAAAAGTGTACAGTATTTGGTGATTAAGGCACACTTTGTCTGCAACTTCAACTGTGTGTGTTTGTGTGTGTGAGACAGAGAGAGAGAGAGAGAGAGAGAGATTGGGGGGAGATGGAGAATGCAGTTGACATGGCAAATGTTAATTTGGGGGAATCTGGGTGGGGGGTGTCTTAGTACTTTTGCGTTTCTCTTCTGTACATTTCAAGTCATGTGAAAAAAAAAAATACAGAGGAAGAGGGCGCATGCTTACTGAGGCCTGGTCACCTATGGAGAGGCAGCCACTAATTTCAGAGCAGATTAGAGGTGGGGGACACAGTGTGTCCATCATGGAATTAGCCCACAAGTCCAGAAGAGGCTGCCCCTGCGACCATCCTTCCCGACGGTTCCTCCATCCCTGCACCAGTGTCACGGGGCAGAGCACCAGGCACCCCTCCCTGCACAGGGACACTTCTACTGACTTCGGACCAGGAATCACTGATGTGCCCTGCGTGTGATGACAACCTGGAGAATGTAAAAGTGCGTGACACACACAGATGTAAGGCACACGCTTGGGGCCATAACGGGGGAATTCAGCTTTAAATCATGATTTCACACGGTTGTCACAGGGGAATCCTTCCCACACATGGCTGTTCGCCCTCCCTGAGCACAAAGCACATGGTTTAAAACAATCTCAGCAAATTTCTTAGAAGCTGCACCAGCACAGTCTTTAAGATCATGTGGGGTGGCACTGCAGCACCAGTGGAGAGCAGCTTCCCAGGCCGGCACTGCCCTGAGCACCACTGTGATCTCCGTGTGAGGCAGGGAGACCCTCTCTAGCCAGGTGCCTGTCTGACACAGCAGGGCCAGGATCTGACGCTGTGCACCTCAGCCCTGGAGACCATTGTCTCAGTGCGACATGGGGGCCCCTCCCTGCACATCGGCTGCTGGGCACACACCTCCAGCTCAGGTCTCCACTGCACTTGGCCCTGAGCACAGCCCAGTCGGATGCCACCTAAGGTTCTTTTGCTCCATCTCCCCAAGGCCCCTTCCCAGGGCCTGCAGGCATGAGGACAGGGCCATCTCCATCACATCAAGCCACCGCAAGTTAGAACAACTGCTGCTCTCAGTCTCTCCCAGGTTGCCCGAAGCCACGCATGGTCTCAGAGCTGGATGCAGGCCTGCCCCAACAACACAGGCGATGGGAGCATCCAGCTCAAGCATAAAGCTTTTAGAAAAGGGGGAACAGCTCAAATTCACCTGTGGAGCAACTTCCCAAATCAACGTCACATTCATATGTTTATCGTCATCGTCATTTCTGTTTAACTTAGCTGTTAGATCCTTAAAAAATAAGAGTAGGACAAATTACTCAAGTTTGCTTGGGAACTAAAGCAAGAACATGGCCACTGTTTTTCTGTGTTGTCAAAGTCCGACAAATGCCTTTGACAGGTGAGCACTTACTCGGCTCTGTGTGAAAGCTGGCGCTGGGGCAGCAGTACACGGGGCGTCTGTGGGACTCACAAACGCGGGCAGCATTCTGGCCGCCTGGACTTCCCTGGTGAGCTCTCGCTGCGGCATCACATGGGTTCATGTGACCACAGGTAAGACAGGCTTGGCATCTGGAAATCAGTGATTTTATATTGCTGCCAAAATTACAAGTGGGCAATTTTATGTCTTTGCCTTTGGTGACTGAGTTTCACCTCCCTTTCCAGGTCAGCTGGACAAAAGGTCAGACAGGGTTTCTTGTGTGGCCGTCCCTGGTGTCTGTGGGGAAGTGTGCAGACAGGGAGGAGAGGTGTCTGTCCTCGGGGGAAGGAAGGGAAGAAGCGGTCATGATTGCCTATTCTGGGCACAATGAAACTCTCTGGTGACTGTGGACAGCCCCACATTTAAACCCTGAGTGCCTTGCTCCCAGCTGCTCACCACCGCCACGTCCCCCACTCCGGAAAGTGGCTGAGGGCAGCTGGGCTCTAGCTGAAATGCAGGTTCTGGATCAGGCGCTGTGGGCTGGGCCTGGGACTCTGCGCTTCCAACCACTCCCAGGTGATGTCTGAGGAGCATCCAGTGTGAGTGAATAAACAGAACTTGAATAAGGGCCCAGCACAGTCCAGTGACAAAGATGACACCATCTGCCCCTCTGCCGTGTACAAGAGATGCCAGCACTGTCCTCACTCAACCCCTTCTCTTAGGCCAACCCCAACAGTCTGTGTGACGAAACTCCCGGCCCTGGCCTCTTCTCCCTGTACTCCCCGGCCCACCTGAACCCCCCTGGGGTGCTGGATGTCCCAGCCTCAGTCCTCCACACCACCAGCCTCTCTTTCCCTTCCTCTGTGCCCTGGGAGAGGATCATGTGCACTCTGGGTGGCTGCTGCTCTCTGCCTTCTGGCTGGAGTCAGCCAGGCACACATGGCGGGGACCCTCTGCTCCCTGGATGGTGCCCCAGGCACGCATGATGGGGACCCTCTGCTCCCTGGATGGTGCCCCAGGCATGGATGATGGGGACCCTCTGCTCCCTGGATGGTGCTCTGGTCTTCTACACGGCCACGAAGTGAAGGAAGACGAGGGCCCAGCACATGGCGTAGGCCCAGCCAGGGTGCAGTCACTAGAGATATAACTTATTTTCAGGCAGCACCTGTGGCTCAAAGGAATAGGGCGCCGGCCCCATATACTGGAGGCGGGGGGTTCAAACACAGCCCTGATGAAAAACTGCAAAAAAAAAAAAGAAAAAGAAATAGTGTTTATTTTCATTAAACCCGGAGGCTGTAGGTCAGTTCTCTCCTCATGACACTCTCCAGGACTATATGAACCTACACTAACATTCTCCTCCTTTGGATTCATTCAACAATGACCCGAGCCCCCATGTCGGCCTGTCCTCTTTTTCTCCCAGCTGCTTTTAAGAATCAGTCTGGTCTCCTCAACCTGACCAGAACCTTCAATTGATTCTCTGGGTAAACTTTCCTCTAATGAGGAAAACTGAAAAATGCATCTAACACTCAAATTATTCAAAAAAGAATTTAAAAATATTTTGTGTGTGTGTGTCTTCCATTTTTGGTCTTGTGAGTATTTGGAGAAATGTCTAAAGATAATAAAACACTTTTTAAAATCCATTTTAAAGCCCAGCTTTGTTGGCTATGATGCATGTGAGTCACTCACTGAAAGTGACCTAGTTAGTGGTTTTTAGTATAATCAGGTAATTGGGCAACCATCAGCACAGTAGATTTTAGAACATTTTATCAACTCAGCGAAAAACAAAAACAAAAGCAAAAAAAGCCACCTGTGCCTGTTAGGGGTCAGCCTCCCACATCTTGGTCTCTGCTTTTGAGCACAGATTTAAAATATGAGTCAGGAAAGGCATATTGCTAATATAAACCTCCAGGAAACGTTTTCTGTCTCCATTGTCCGTGATTCTGAATACTTAAAAAAAAAAAAAAAACAAAAAACAGCTATGTCACAGAAGAATTGAATAGATGGTGCAGAAATCCACCTGTTTTCCCAGAGCTTCCCAGTTCACCTGTCTCCTTGCACACCTGAGGTGGGAAGCCTCTTCCTTCCACTAGAGGGCGTGGCACCAGGGCACCGCCCGCTCCACCTGGCTTTCCTCCCATCACCACCATCACCTCACCCCTTAGAACAGTGAGTTTCAACCAGTGTGCCGTGAGGGGATCTGAGCTGTGCCAAGAAAAATGTTAAAGCTCATTCACTAAATTATTTTTCTTTTTTATTATTAAATCATAGCTGTGTACATTAATGCAATGATGGGGTACAATGTGCTGGTTTTATATACAGTTTGAAATACTTTCATGAAACTGGTTAACACAGCCTTCACCGTATTTTCTTATTGTGTTAAGACGTTTATATTCTACACTTAGTAGATTTAACATGTACCCTAGTTAAATCATTTTAAAAGAAGGTCAAAGCACAGTAGATATATATATATTTTTTACCCTTTTTTCCTTACCAACATAATTTAAATATGCCTCTGAAGTTCAACTGTAGGTTCCAGTGTGCTGTGGAGTAAAGCAGTTTGAAAATCGCTGCCTTAGAAGGTGAGCAGGTGAGAGCTGGTTCCCAGAGTCTAGGGTGAGCTCAGGGGCCTCCCGTGTTGAGGAGACTCTGGGAAGGAAGCTTTCAGTTATGAGCCAGCTACAGGCTTGGCTGATTCAAAAGGGGAGACGTGGAAACAAAGAGGGTACTGTCCGTGGAGGGTGACAGTGACAATAATACTGCCATTTGTGGAGTATTTACAGAATGCCTGGCGCGGCACTAAGAGCATTTCACGCATATCTTGTTTAATCCTTGCAGCAACCTCCTGACACGGCCGTATTGTTTTATCCAAATTACCGACATGGAAGCTCAGAGAAAGATCCTCAGTAACTTGCCAGGGTGTCTTTCCTGATTTCAAGATGAACATAATGATCAGTTTGGAGAGAGGGAGAGACTATTCGGAACCATGTCCTCAAAGCTCCAGAATTTGGGGATTCTGACTTCTGCAAAATCTGAACCGTAGGCTGGTCCTACAATAAAAGCATCAGATCCTTTTGAGTCAGAAATACAGGGAGCTGTGCCTTTGGTGCGAGCGGAGAAGCCTGTTTCCGATGTAAGTCAGAAACGGCCAGGATGGGTGTGGTGGCTCTTACCTTGGGACAGTCTGGCACAGGAGACAGAAAGCAGCAATCCCGGCACTCTGGGCGGCCAAGGCAGGAGGAGCCTTTGAGCTTCAGAGTTCGAGACCAGCCTGAACAACAGCTAGAGTCTATCTTTACCAAAATTAGAAAAACTAGCTTGGCTTGGTGGCGGATGCCTGTAGTTCTAGCTACTCAGAAGGCTGAGGCAGGAGGATTACTTGAACCCAGGAATTTGAGGTTGCTGTGAGCTCACCTGAGATCACGGCACTCTAGCCTGGGTGACAAAGACTCTGTCTTTAAAAAAAGAGAAGAGAGGCTGGTTGTGTGTGGATTGTGAGGGCAGTAGAGCCCTGAAAGCTGTCCTCAAACCAGCCTTGATGAGTCCGAGCCCAGGAATGGGTGCCCCCCACCCCACCCCACCTCAGGAGCTCCACTTGTCCGAGGTTTACTGTCCACACCCGCTAGTGCAAACCCAGGAGCAGTTACTGTTTCAGGACCTGCTGCTGTCCCTGGGAAGTTCATTCATTACCCCAAATGGGAGAGGACAGGGTGACCCAAAGGCACCAGGCACAGAGCTGGCCCTGCCAGTGACCCCGAGTTTCACCAAAGCTGGTCGGATGGCACCATGGTGCTGACAGCCACTGAACCGGGGGGGGGGGGGGGGGGGCGGGCTTTGGCGAGTGTTCCCTGCAAATATTGACCAGAAAGGAAGCCCCAACCACCTCCCCGCCACATGGTCTTGAAGGGCGGCGGGTGGTTGGTGCTTCCATTCTGGTCAATAATTGCAGGGAACAAGAGCCAAAGCCCTCCCCCCCCCCCCCCCCGGTTCAGTGGCTGTCAGCACCATGGTGCCATCC
>CAUYPK010147634.1:0-13356 GCA_963574355.1 Loris lydekkerianus
TGTAAATGTCATGCCACGGTAACTAGGAAAATGCCAGGAAGGCTATGTTGACTATTGGGATGAAAATGTGTCAAATGGTCTATGAAGCTAGTGTATGATGCCCCATGATCATATCAATGTATGCAGCTATGATTTAATAAATAAATAAATAAATAAATAAATAAATAAATAAATAAATATTTCTGCCTGAGGAAACACTGTCATGCATGGATCTAGAGGCAAAATTGCCAGGGTTGCCAAAATTGCCCCCATAGCTTCCCACTTCAAGTACTTTGCTTTCACACATAGGTTCCAAACAGATGGTTTAATTCCCTCATTCTAGTGAATGTTCAATTTTCCTCAAAACTCCACAACATCAGTCTTCTGGATATATACCTAGTAGAGGAATTGTAGGATCCAACAGCAAGTCTATTTTTAGATCCCGAAGTGATCTCCAAACTTCTTTCCAAAAGGAACATATTAGGATTCTTGTTATCAAACTTTTGCCAGAGACATAACCTAAAAATATTTTCTCCCATTCTGAGGACTGTCTGCTTTTATAACAAAGATATTTGCACCAGAATGTTTATTGCAGCCCAATTCATAATTGCTAAGTCATGGAAGAAGCCCAAGTGCCCATCAAACCATGAATGGATTAAAAAATTGTGGTATATGTACACCATGGAGTATTATGCAGCCTTAAAAAGGATGGAAACTTTACCTTTTCTATGTTTACATGGATGGAGCTGGAACATATTCTTCTTTGTAAAGTATTTCAAGAATGGAAGAAAAAGTATTCAATGTACTCAGCTCTAATATGAAACTAATATAGAATCACCTACACTTCCATATGAAAGCTATAACTAAACTACAGCCCAAGATGAAGGGGAAAGAGGAGAAGGAGGCAAGAGGATGGGGGTGGATAGGTGGAGGGAGGATAATTGGTTGGACCACACCTATGGCACATTTTACTAGGGTACATGTCAATCTACTAAGTGTAGACTATGAATGACTTAACACAATAATTAAGAAAGTGCGGTGAAAGCTATGTTAACCAGTTTGTTGTATTTCAAATTATATATAAAACCAGCACATTGTACCCCATAAATTCATTATTGTACACAGCTATTATTTAATAGAAATAAATAAATAAACTCCACAACTTCCTCAAAATTTTCTCAGAACACTTACCGTATATACTCGAGTATAAGCCGAGTTTTTTGGCACAAAATTTGTGCCGAAAAACCCGAACTCGGCACAAATTCTGTGCCAAAAAACTCGGCTTATACTTGAGTATATACGGTAATATTGAATTTAACCACACCCAAGTGCTGCAAATGAGTCAAAGGCTACCCATATTATACTATAGGGATAGAAAAGCTTTTAATTATAAAAACAACAGATGTGTTCTTTTAGAGTCTTTTATTATTGGTTAAGGATTTTAAAAAGATTTTGTTAAGGCCTGTTTTCTGAAATTCTTTCCTGAGATAATTTATTTCCTAAAAGACAAAAAATTAATTCCTTAGAGGCAAGTGAACTGGATTTTTTTTTTCTTTTCTTTTTTTTGACTGAATCCAAACTCATTTTCCGAACTGGTGATATTCTGGGTTAGAAACTTCCACTAAAATCTTCTTTGCAGTTGTGTTCAGTCAAGAAGAGAATAGTGGGAGGTATCAAAATTAGGAGGCACGATTAGTTCTACAAGCCAATTTTATCTCTAACATAGCATTTCCATTTCAATTTAATACTTTGAGTTGCACCAATTGAGTGGAGTTTGATAAAGCAGACAGCAAAATATTTCAACTCATCACAATCTAGTATACTTGATGGAAAATGCTATAAACATTTTTATAAACTTGCACTAAAGATAAATGTGTTTGTTCCTCTATCAGAGTTATTTTCTGTTGTTCTCCTGCTAGTCTCTGACATCTGTTGATATTCCACATTTACTGTTATGCTCTCAAAGTTAATTTACTTCATGAATTTTATTGTCATAGACTTAAGACCCCATCTTAAAGGGGGTGTTTTTAAAGGGAGGTAGCCCATGGTAACTGATGAGGGAAGAAAGAGTTACAGATTTATGCTATTTTGCTGGCTTCCTTTTAAGAACTGCCAAACATTTTATAAAATAGAATTGCCTTCATGGATGACCTCAGCGCTCTAAAGAACAAGATATTTTACCATATCATTCAACTTAACCCTATTGAAAATAACTTTTATTGAGTTCATTGTTATTATCATTCTTTATTAATCCCTTCCAGTATGCATATTTAAGTAAACAAAATGGAATACACATGAAAGTTTTTATATATTACCGATACTCTACATCAGTGGTTCTCAACCTGTGGGTTGTGACCCCTTTGGGGGGAGTTTGTAACAATGAAAATACATCCTGCTTATCGAATATTTACATTACAATTCATAACAGTAGCAAAATTACAGTTGTGAAGTAGCAACGAAAATAATTGTATGGTTGGGGGTCACCACAACATGAGGAACTGTATTAGAGGGTCATGGCATTAGGAAAGTTGAGAGCCACTGCTCTATATGATGTTTTATTAATTAAACAAATGTTTATTGAATGCCTGCACTAAGCACCGTTCTAGACACTAGAGATTTGGCAATGAGGAGGCAAAGTTCCTAAGTTCATGGTTTCCACAGTCAAGGGGACAGGGGAAACAGGCAAGTAAAGAAGCCACTATATGGCAGTGTGATGAGAGCTCTGATGGGGAAGACACTTGGTGCTCTGGAAACTTGTGGGTGTCTCCTCAGAACATCCTGCCAGTGAATGCTTCCTGAAGGCTGTCATGTCCACCCTGAACCTTGAAGGAGAAGTAAAGAATAGCTAGGCGAAAGGAGAAGAAAGAATAAGAAGGGGGATGAGAGTTCCAGCTAAAGGGAAGAGTCTATTTGTGGAAGGCTATTTGTGGAAGGCCAAGAACTAGAAGAGTGCATGGCATGTAATTCAGTGTAGGCTGACCTTAGAATCCAAGAAGGGGTGGGGACGCACAGGTGAGGAGGGAAGGTGGGATGGCCAGGAGATGGAAACAAAGAGCATGAAAGACCTTGGAATCCTGTTGAAGGGTGTAGAGCTTAGACCATATTCTGAGCGAGGGCAATGAGCAATCACTGTGGATTCCAGCCAGCCTTGTGACATGATCAGATCTCCTGTTTGACAGAGGGAGTTTCTTCTCTAGCAAAGGAGGCTAGAAAGGAGTCCAACACAGAAATCTTGACAAGAGAAATAACAGGCATGGACTTTTTTAGTGTCTTGTGATATCGGGGACAAAAGAACTGACTGTGTGTGCATGTGTCTGTCTAGTATAACAGCCTTTGTTTTTTTTTTTTTGTCTAGTATAACAGCCTTTGTTTTTTGATCAGATAATCAGAGGGAAGATCTGGTCTATAAAACTCTATCACTGCAACCAGATACCACACAAGACAGTTTCTCAAAAACAAAAGCCTTTTTGGTAAGTTCTGTAGAAATCCATTTGACTGATTACTGTGAATGGAATTATTAGATTGCTTAAAAGGTGAAAATTAAACATGCACATTGACTCTCAGGATGCTCAAAAAATACTGGTTGGAGTTTGGGGTGCTGTTTAGTTATACTGTGATAAATAGGGCATGGAAGGGGACAGCTGAAGTAGTGTGTTTCCTATGACCATTTTTCCGTAAACTATTTCCAACTTTCAACCAATGGAAAGAGACTGACTTTGAAAGCAAATAAGAAACAAAAGTCACATCAAACATGCTTGTCACTAAAGCTAAGAAGCAAATTAGAGCATTAACCATGTATCTTAGATCTCCTTATGTAGCTGCTTTCATTTCAACAGGAGTGAGTCCTTACCCCTTATACTACTTGAACATACAATTGTTAATCATTTAAAACCACTGCTACAACATTAGGTGTGGGTACAATCACTGACATGTGAAAGAGGAACTGGAGCAGTGTAGGTAAAATCGTAAATGGCCATTAAAGCTTTGCATAGAGTTTAAGGATGTAATACCTAGCAGTTCTAATTTTTCTAAATTCTATTCATGGTGTATTCAGTAGAAAATAAGGTCAATAAATAAGAGAGGATAAAAAATTAGGCAAAATGCAGACATGCTGAGGTTCGGTTAATAGCAATCATCTGGGAGACATGGAAAGTCAAACAAAGAGGCTTTTAGTTACTTTAAAGAAAAAGAAAAGAATTCAGGAAAATGTCAAGCTACGCAAAGCCCAAAGGAGAGACTAGAAGGACATTGGCTCAGAAACCAGAGAAGTAATCATGATGGGAGAAATCAATAAACATGACTACTTCGCCTAGAACAGAGCCTGGAAAAAAAAAGTGATAGAAAAGTTCAAGGTCCCCGCAGTGATTAAGGGGGAGATAATCAGTGCTGTGGGTGCAACGGGGTGTACCTAACTAATGCATACCCTAAGTCAGTGGTGTTGAGGTCCCGATACTGTTGTTCACAAAGTACAGACAGTCCCCAAGTTACAAACATCCAACTGACATTTGATGCATGTTCCAACTTACATACAAATTCAACTTAAGAACCAGCAGTTCTCTACCTGTGGGTCGTGACCCCTTTGTAACAATAAAAATACATCATGGCATTATGAAGATTGAGAACCACTGTTAAGAACAAACCTACAGAACCTATCTCATTCATAACCCAGAGACAAATGGCATACTTCCAAATACTTTTATTTTACATATGACTAAGGACTGCTTAGTGATAATCTAGCATGGGCATAATTAATAAAATGTGATATCTCTAAACAAAATGTAATCTATTAGTAGTATTTAGTGGCTGGGAGATGCAAATTATGTCATAAATTCAAAGCTCCTGTTATATACATGTACCTACAGAGACCTGGAATTGCACAATTCTAAAGTGAAACACTGTGCTATCAGGGTGCCAGAACTCCGCTTAGTAAAGTAAAATATGCTATTTCAGTAAGTTCTTTTACCACTGGAAAGTGGGCTGTGAATGAACTAGTGAGCCATGGATGACTTGACTCCTCAATGTGGTCCAAATATTTGAGAGTCACTACTGTGACTGAGTGCTCACTCAGCCCACTACTACGGACAAAAGTGGTCAGATTCTGGTCATGATGTGTCATGTTTGTTGGTCCTAAATCACCAGTGCAATGCATGACAATGACTCTTAAGTAAGTGAACATGATAATCCCCTGGGCCACTTTGAAACTTCCAAATTCAGGTGCCTTACCATAACCTACTGAATCTGAATCTGTTGGCAGAGGGAGCTGGGAATATTTGTATTTAGCAAGCTACCCAGGTATTTCTCAAACATTAAATTTTGAGAACCACCAAGAGAAAATTTCACGATGGATAGAGAAAATAGATGAGTAATGTTAATCCCTAACTGTATTCTGATAATACTGTTTCCCTTTCCAGACTATCATCTTCCCTCATAGATGCTGACCTTTCTGCTATATCACTAATTTTAGTTCTCCACTGTGCTAAAATAGGACATGGAGTGCTTAGTCCAGAGAACTAACGAGATGTCTCCCTTGTATGGTAACATATTGCCAAGCTAGTTTTATGGTCTACATCCTATGAATGGGCTATAAAGAATTAACTGACAAAGGTTTGATTATATCTGAGAAGTGGACACACTTTACTCATTTAGTCAACAAATATTGTCTTCTAAGTCAGTGTTTGCCAGACATTGGATTTCAACTGTAAGCTAAATAATATAACCTTTTATAGACTGCGGGATCTGAGAAGTCCTATCTGATTAAGATTTCTTATGCTGAAACCAGAGGATGAGAAAAAAGAACGAGGTAAAGGAGAGAAGGGGGGGTAAGTAATCCAGACATGGATTGCTCAGAACAAAGTGTCAGGAATAAAATAGAGAAGGGTGCCTCCAAGGTGCGGGAAGAAAATGAGACAGACCTTAAAGACAGGCCATAACTCCTAGTAACATAAAAGTAGTCACTTTGTGTCTACTTTTCAGATATAATCTATAGATTATAGATTTCTAAATTATCCTTTCATAAAGTCTTCATGTGTGTTATCACCATTATCAACAACAATTAGCAATAATCATTAAGCCACTTTCTGTAGGCTACTCTGGTAAGACTATATATAGTTTATTTCATTTAATCTTCATGAAACTGTGAGGTCATGGCTGTTGTTACCCCCATAGGGCACAGTGTAGTTAAATGATTTGTTCACAGCTAAGTTGTAGAACTACAATTTTAATCGTCCCAAACCCCTACTTTTAACCATGCTACACAACATTATAGCATTTAGAAAAAAAATTTGGTCTGTGCATTGCCTGCAGAAATATGCCTTATAGACCTTCAGCTGTATGGAGAAGAACTGACCAAGGACCTCAGGCACTGCCCTCTGCAATCCATCACTGTGTTTGTGCGGTGAGGTCACCCCTTCCGTGGACTGCTCCCAGCCCATACCTGAAGGCAGCTGGGATAACTAGAGCAGACTGATTCCTAAGAGACACAGGACACCTCTCACATCTGACTTTGGTTTGAGGACTTCTCTGCAACCTTTCAAAAACCCAGGACACCTCTCTCTTCTGCTTAAGGTTGGACTTGCATCTTGGCTTTCCTAATGCAACCTGGACATTTTATCCTGCCCTGGAACGTGTTTCCTGATAAACCCAGACTTACACAGTATTCAGTAAACATGTATATAACAAAAAAAGACTGATAGAAAAGGAAAAGGTCTCAAGGCCTTCCAGCACCCCAGTTGGTCCAATGTCTGAATTGGTTAAAGCACAGTACTGAGGTTATGAATTCTGATCCGCTGATTTTCAATCTATTCCAGACTAGTAGTCTCAGTCTCTCTGGGACAATCTTACTTTGCATCTGCCGGTCTGTAATAATATAGCTGCCTTTTCCCTTTCAAATTCTATGCATTGAAAGTATGTCTGGCATTCACTTCAAGGTAATACTAGGGACAAGAGGAGCTGATGGGTTCATAGGAATTTATGATACTATTATATTTCCTCTGTGGAGTTTTTACTTTCTCTGTAATAAAATAATATAGAAAAATCTTCTGATTTGTATGATACATTATATGGTCACTCTACCCCTAACACAGGCCAGTTACTCATCTATTTCACTGCTCACCATGGAGACTTGGGAGAAGTCATGCAAGATGCAGCACAAACCCATTCCAATTCTTAGATGCCCAGGAGTTCAGAAATTTTCTGGTTTGGGAATTTTTTTGCAAATTTCCATTAGTGCAGTTGCAAGTGATAGAAGCCACACTCACAGATAGAATGTTTTGATTGCACAATGTTAAAAAACATAGGGACTTTAAGCATGGCTGCATTCAGAGAATGAAGTTTCCTCATGAGGTAAGAGTCTCACAGCCTTCTCTCTCAGCCCTGCTTTTATTCAATGATAGTAAATGTTCCTTTCATGCTGGCAAGATGGATGTCATTTCAAGTTTATGCCCCCCATTCTTAGTAGACATCTCTCCCCATTACTCTAGAAGTCTTAGGATTATCTCTGATTGGACCAGCTTACGTCACATCATCCTTACTCTACTCACGATTCCCCAGAGCATGGAATACCTCTTACTGGTCGACCCTAAGCTGACTGTGCAACTATGAAAACTGGCAGTGATTCCCACATAGAGTAGTGAATGCCGGCCAGGTAGATAGAACAGGTGTCTACTATCCTTTCTCTTGCTGAGGTACAAGCTGCTTAATCATCACACACATGAGGAGTAGGGCATACATTTTTTAGGTAAGGCAACATGACTTTAAAACTCAAAAATTCAGGCCAATAAAAAAATGCTTCTAGAATTATTCTTCTCCCATGAGATTCATTATAAGTGATGCAACTGCACAAAATGTATGTTGCTTCTACTCTTTCTCCTTCTTCATTAGCAAAGACTTTATTTTGATTTATCTGTATTATTTTCTTTACTCCCTCCTTCAACCTCAATGTACCTGTGTTTTAAAAAATAAAATAAAATTGGACCTTCACTTCACTAATGAGGGAAAATATATGCTAACTGTGATAGCAAGGACAGAGTTAAGAACAGAAAAAAGGGCAGGTGTTTCTATATATGTATTATTCTTTTTGCCTCTGAGTAGACATGCTTGAAACTGAATTTTAAATACATCAGCACTAGTGAAACAAATTAATAATGGCTCAGACACAGAGGTGTTGCATATTATTCATGATCTTGAAATTATTAATGTAACACTGAGCCATTATTACCACATATTGCCATCAGAGTAATTAACACATCTTATCTAATAGAATAAGCCTGTTAAATCAAACTAAGGAGTAATTAAGTTACATAACTACACAGCTGAGCCAGAAAGATGCATGTCAAGTGAATTAAAAAATTGCAGCTCGCCTAGATAATTTTAAACATCCAAGAAGAGCGGTTTGTTATTTAGTTCCTAGTTTGCCATGGATAAGTCACTTCACTGTGTCATGCCTCAATTTCTATGTATTATGAGGAGAATAAATAATTACCCAATTCAAATGCTCATAAAAATTACCTGGAGCCTCTGAAGACATCTCTATTCTGTTGTCCTGTGGAGATGCTATGACCTAGAGCAGAGACCAGTAATCTTTATTTTTAACACCATAGGTGATGTTGACCAGTGATTCATGACCTACATTTTGAGAAATTCTGAAAGAAAGATTTCCAAAGGCCCTTTCCTGTCATAATAATTAATGATGAGATTGTTGGCTTTTCATTATATGGTAGTGAGGTTCTTATCAAGAATTGGCATTTGCATTATATATGAAATGCCCGTAATCCCCATTATCTACTCATAGTCTGACCCATCTCTTCTCTGAAGCTAGTGTAGAAAAAGTAAAAAGCAAATGAAGATAAAAAATTCACCATTCTCAGCTTTTAAGAAATGTCACTCAGCTCTGAAATTATTCTAAACCATAATGCTGATGTCCCATCACAGACAGCAGATGAGTAGTACTGAAGAAATTGCAAAGGACAATTTATAATTTTAATGAACTAAAAAAGTATTCTTCTTCCAAGTGCCTTTTCTCTTCTTGCCCTCAGATTTCACAGAAGGGAATTACTCATAGAGAATGCATATAGTGTTAAATTATAAAAGATGGCAATTGCAGGAAATTAGAAGCTACTGGTATCCTGAGATTCCCCAAAGATCTGAGAAAGGCTTTGGAGACTGTTATCAGGTTTTATTTATCAGATTGTGAGACTTAATCAATATTTAGCCCATTCTCAGTGTCCTGGCTAATAGGTCATTGTGCTTGGCACTAAACAGACAAACTATAAATATTGTATAGAGCAAATGCTGAGGAGGGGAGCTTTTTGTCAACTTAAATGTATTACTCCTTACTAATGTAAGTAAAATAAACAAATATTAACTTATAATATTCATATATTCATACATTTATATATATAATCACCAACATAAAATAGTGTAGTAATTTTGAAAAACCCATAGAGTTTACACATGTCCTTTTGGCACTCACATCTAAGCCACTTTTAAGTCAAGCAACACAGTTATCCACAGCTCAGTACATAGTCACTGCCACTGAACCTAAGTTTAAGAGTCCTGTTTGGGTCAGCATCTGATGAGGTTCCCTAGACATCTTGTCTCCACCACATAATATTCTTTCAACATTGAGAGGAAAACTGAAGAGTTCCCAACAAGAACATAAAAGAAGAAACCCAAAACCAGACTTGTACAAGGACTTACAAGACTTGCACTGTTGTTCAACCAGTTGAGCTCCAAAATAATTTATCAAATGCACAACCCTGGCTCATACTCATCACAGCAGAGCTAACTGAACTAACTTTTAACATGTTGGAATATTTTTTCATACCTTAGGGAACCCAGGTGGAATTTGAAATCAAAACACCAATTTACCTTTCAATATCTAGGCTGGCATAGAAAGATGCTTGTAAGCATGGGTTTGGTAGCGGAGAACGGTTCTAACACCAATAGCGGTGTGACCCTGCACTAGTTAATTTCTATGCCACAGTTTTTGTTTTTGTTTTTGTTTTTTTTTAATCAATGAAATGAAAATAAAATGCTACTATTACAAGTCATCAGAATCAAATAGAATAGTTTATATTAAACTTCTGGAACAGTAAATGGACATAAAACAAGCATATAATGAATTTCAGTCTCTGTTACTATTTTCCTATTTATTCATTCCAGAAAATAGCTATTAAGCACTTACGCATCAGGAGCTATACTGTGTCATAGTATCTCCCATGCTTTAGTTATCTGAATAGCACTTTATTTTAGCCATTTCTTCATATAACTTTAAATACTAATTTCTTACATTTTTCTTTATATTGTCTCACTTATAAACTTAAATTCCTGTTATAACCTCCCTCTAAACATCAAATCTGTGAAATTACAAGTTCCATATGTTAGCTAAGTTTTTTTATAACAAAATAAATATGGAACAATTACCAATTTGTAGATGCTTATTTGTGAACCATGCAAAATCATCAGAGGTCGGCACATTTCATTTTGGGGAACATTCCAGTGAGGAATATAAAGACAGACTATTTGTCCTCAAAGAGCTTCTCTTTCTTTGCCAAGCAATGCTGCAGCATTGAGGGTCCAGCTGTCAAACAGGGCCAAGAACACACATGGCCTGATGGAAAAGTCACCTCAGGGAAATAGTTCTGAATGTGAGGACTCACAAAGCTGACGGGAGAGCTCAGGCTTTTCTTTAATGAATCTGAAAGTGGCAAAGTAATGCAATTACCTTACTCTAACAGAGAGTATCTGCTGTGGCACACCAAGAATCCCATTATGCATGCAGACCAGTCTCTGCTGAGAATACATTACTCCTAATGAAATAAACCCCTGCATTTCTTCAGCATCACCTAGCTGTCACACAGACACCCCCTTATTGCACTATATGATAGTCTCACTGGCAACGTGCTGTAAACAAGGTACCAGCCATATCAATAACGTTAGATCAAAGTCTGTGGGAATGCATATATATGTAAAATCCTCTTCTTCGTTCCTAGCTGCAAAGGGAAGGTAATAACAAAGGCTTGAACAGGCAACTCAAGGCTATGCCTTTGATCCTCTTTCAAGAACAGAAAGAGATTTGTGAGAATGGCCACTGCAAGAAGCCTTCTCCTTCAATCTCCCCCACCTAGGATTGAAAGGAAGCGCTGCCCAACCAGGAGAGCACATCACAGCAAGAGAACATTCAACTTCCACTGTCAGTGTGGTGGCAGGCTGAGTGGAGAGCACGCTTCCCCCAAATTATTCATCACTCATTTAGCAAATATTTGTTGAGCCTTATTATTTGCCAAGCATAGGAATAGACTCTGCAGAAATATAGACGAATAAAGCTCCATCTCTGCCCTCCTGGATTTCACAGTGTAGCAAGAGCAACACATAGGCACAAATGTAATGCTAAATCTGGGTGATGCATACTGTAATAGAAATATGATGCACATGGGGCCAGGGACAGCAAAGCCAGAGTGAAGGACTCCTCAGCTCTGCTGGAGGAGAGAAGTAAGCAGTCCTGGAAGGGATCACAGAGAAGAGGACGCAAGCAGGGATTTGAAAGGATTTTCTTAGGAAAAGAAAAATGAGGGCATGCATTCCAAGAAGAAGAAACAAGAGCAGACAAACTGACACTGGAAATAACCGGGCATGTTCACAGCATGACTTGGCTGGCTAAATGGTGGGGCAGGGCCTGATTGCATGGTGCCTTTTTATGGGCCATGCTAAGAAGCTGGAGCTTTCTCCAACTGACCAACGGTTCTCAAAGTTTACGGTGCCTACACTAGCATGCTTGCTCTCTGCACCTATTCCCAGGGATACTGAGGAACAGAAATCAGCATTTTAACAAGTAGCCAAGGTGATTTCTACTAGCAGGTAGTAAAACCAGTGAAAGTAATACCACTTTTCCTCTAAAGAAGATCACATTCAATTCTGTTTCAGATTTTTTTAGTGTCGGCCCAGTCTGAAGGGAATGAATTTGACGCTAAAAAAAAAAATGGGAGAGGGATGCATAAAATTAAAAAAATAAGAAAAGTTAAAAAAGAAACAGGTGCACAGGCTTTCATAAGCACACACTCTTAGCCAGACATGAGGCATGGAAAGAAAAGAAACAGATTCACTTTGGTGGGTAACTTCTGCACTGGAGTCTCTCAGCATGTTTGTTGACTCCACTATACCTAGTAATCAGAGGTGCTCGGCACTGAATTTGACTTTATCAATTCACCTATAAGACCTGTATTCTGTAAAAAGACTAGGCTGACCCAAGGGTAGATTAGTATTTAGAATTGAGGCATTTCTAGCCCCACCTATTGTATTGTTTGTTTACCAAGAATCACTGGCTTTTGTCCCCAAGCTGGTTAAAGCCGGTTTTGCACCTGTTGTTGTAATGACCTAGTTCCTTAAAAAATTACACAAACTAGAAAAACACAAAGAAAAAAAAGAAATAGCTGTTTCTATGAAAGCTAAATTAATTGCTTTGGGAGGACTCCATAAAGGAAACTTTAAAAAAAAAAAAAATAAGTCCCTGCAGAATTTACTTACTCCATTATAAAGTTACAATAGTTTAGTATATTCCACATTCACCTTGGTGTTATATCAGTGGCTAAGGAATTAATATAGGGAATAGACATTTTATGTTAAAACAAAATTTTAAGGTATGCATAGTTTGTCTTTCATGATTTAAGTTTTTGAATAGTGTTTCCAGTGATTAGCCCTGACCCAGTTAAATACAGTAATTAAGGCACAGCCTTTGCTATTTTTATATAGTAATTAGGATCCAACTTCTCTATTCATTACCTGTATGGCATTCTGCACACAACTTTACCTTCTATTCCTAATTTCTCTCATATGCTAAATGGCAAAAATAGTGCCTACCTCAAAGAACTATTGTGAGAAATATATATATATGCACACACATATGCTAATGTGTATAAAAAGCTTAGCTTGGCCCATGGAACTTAATAAATATGTTATTTTGATTTTTATTATTACCATCATACTTGAAATGGCGTTGTGGAGAACTTTTTTTTTTACTCTATATACTTCTCCATTGTTTAAATTTTTACAACAAGCAGCATATCATTTATGCTTGGCAAAATTAAAGATATTTATATTTTGAAAATAATTGGGGAAAAAAGACCACTTTAGCATAGATTTTTTTTTAAATGCTCAGAATACATTAGGAAATTATTTCAAATAGAAAAACAGTAAGAAAATATAACAAGTTTTCTATTTAGACACAGAAGGATTTGTTCGGGGATAATTTTTCCACAGTGGGATTTTTTTTTTTTTTTTTTTTTTTTTTTTGGCCGTTTTTAGCCAGGGCTGGGTTTGTTCCCGCCCCCTGTTCCATATGGGGCCAGCTCTTTAAGCCTTTGAGCCACAGGGGCCGCCCCC
>CAUYPK010147637.1:0-15232 GCA_963574355.1 Loris lydekkerianus
TGGCATGGGCCTGACTTTACCTTTTGTCGGGGGGGGGGACTATTTTTTTTTTTTTTTTTTTTTTTTTTTTGAGACAGTCTTACTCTGTCCCTAGGTAGAATGCCAGAGTGTCAACCTAGCTCACAACAACTTCAAACTCCTGGGCTCAAGTGATCCTCCTTCCTCAGCCTGTTGAGTAGCTGGGATCTGCCACAAAACCTGGCTAATTTTTCTATTTTTAATAAAGATAGGGTCTCAGTGTTATTCAGGCTGGTCTCAAATTCCTGAATCAAGCAATCCTCCTACCGTAACCTCCTAGAGTGCTGGGATTATAAACCTGAATCACCGTGCCTGGCCTAGGGCTGGGGACTCTTTAAGAAAAGTAGGCCTGGGTGGTGCCTGTGGCTCAAAGGAGTAGGGCGCTGGCCCCATATGCCAGAGGTGGCGGGTTCAAACCCAGCCACAGCCAAAAACTGCAAATAAAAAAAATATTAAAAAAAAAAAAAAAAAAAAAGTAGGCCCTTCCCAGGATCTTAAAAGGAGCCTGTGCAAGGGAGAGGTCCTGAAATTTAAGCTTTAATGGCCTTACTATAAGTAGGCCATTAAAGCCAATGATTGTTGAATAAACAAACAACCTTTCAAGGTAGTTTCCCTATTTTACAACTGTGAATATTGATATTCAGAGAAGTGAAGAACTTACCCAAGTTCATACAACTGCTAAGCGGCAGAGCTGATGGTGATGTGGTTTAATAGGGAGGGAGAGAATGTGACAGTGGAAAGCTGCTGGGTTATTGGATCAAGAAAGATCTTGATTTAAATTTTACCCATGTATTGACTTGCTGGGTAACTTTGGCCAAGTGTCTTAACCTCTCATATCTTCATCAGTAAAATAGAGAAAGCAAGACTGCTCCTGTAGGATGGCTGGTGATAACTGAGACATGCTCATTTGGAGTAAGGGTCTCTCCCTGCTGTCAGCTCCTCCATGCCTGGAGGGAAGGCCGGAAGCTCCTCCTATGCTCCACCGGCTGCCGGGATGCCACAGGGCCTTGGGGCACACTGAGGACCACTGGGGCAGGACTGGCAAAGGCAGGCGCAGGAAGGCTTTAGCCTGTTCTCGGAGGATGTAGCTCAGTGGGTTTCTTTCTCTCTCCCTGAAAGCACCTGTTGGTGTTTGGGGGAGGAGAAGGACAGGAAAGGCAAACAGCTCCAGGCAACTGTGACTGTGACTGTGTCCAGCTGGATATTTGGGAAAAAAATCCAGGACAAACACCATCAACACTTTGTCTGAGTCTCATACAGGAGGGAATTGGAGTGGGGGGGAAAGAAGGCCGATCTACCATTGTAGGTTGCCTCACCATGTGCCAGGGGTTTATGTACATTTCATAATAGTTTTAAACATGTATATTCCTGCATGCCTTTTTCTGCGCCAGGCACTGCGCTCAGCATGTTTATCCATATAAACTCATTAAGTCCTTACAGCAACCTCTTGAGGTAATCACTATCCCCATTTTCCAGGTGAGGAGAGCTGAGGCGCAGAGAGGGTAAGTACTTATTCACGTCCACATAGCTAAAGCATGGCAGGGAAACAGGTCGCGTGGCTCTAGAGTGGGGTGACACTTGTTGGCAGGTCCTACCATGCCCCTTTGCCAGATGAGAAAACTGAGGCTCACTTGAGGTCAAGCCCAGATCACACAGTAAGTGGAAGAGCATGACTTTGAATCCGGGGTTATCTAACTTCCAAGTCCATGCGTTTTCCATTCTCCCAAGTTGCCACCCAGCCCAGAGCAGGATTTGAACCCGTGTCCCTGTGCTCTTACACGATGTCTAGGAGCCATTTCCTGGGATGGTCAAAGTTAAATTCTGGTCTCTCTGTAACCCTAGCCCTAAACTGCCTTCATGCCAGTTTGCTGCAGCTCCCAACTTAGGGGAAATCGGGCCAGGTGGTGTCAGGGGCAGAATGTCCCTCAGGGCAGAGTAAAAGAAGTAAGACAGACAGTGGTTGTGTCTCTCTAACGAAGTAAGACAGACAGACATGTCTTCTCTCTGACCGTGTTTTTATTTTTTATTTTTTTGTAGTTTTTGGCCGGGGCTGGGTTTGAACCCACCACTTCCGGCATATGGGATGGATGCCCTACTCCTTTGAGCCACAGGAGCTGCCCTCTGACCATGTTTGAATGGCTGTGGGATGGGCAAGTATCCTGGTGGCCGTGGACCCAGTTTGATTTGCCACTGTCTGGCTTCATGAGCCCGGACAGGCCACTCTCTAAACCTTAGTTTGGTACCAGTTCCTACTTCCAGGGTCATTCTGAGCACCAATGTAATGCCACATGTAAAGAGCCCAGCACAGGGTTTAGACTTAGTAGGTGCTCCGGGACGATCCCATTTCCTGGTCCCAGGGCCTGAAGATCTCTCTTTCCTCTTCCTTCTGACCCTCCCTTCTTTTTTAAAAAATCATGGTTAAATACATATAAACTAAACTTTACCTTTTTTGGCCATATTTAAATGCACAGTTTGGGGCATTAAGTCCACTCACATCCTTGTGAAACCATCACCACCGTCCATCCCAAACTGAAACCCAGTACCCGTAGAACAGCAAGCCCCTTCCCCTCTGTCCCCAGCCCTTGTAACCACTGTTTCACTTTCTGTCTCTGAGTTTGACTGTTCAAGTGCCACTAAGTGGAATCACACGGTATTTGTCCTCTTGTGAATGGCTTCTGGAGCCCATGTAGTTGAGACTGGTGAGCTCTGCTGTCAGCACAGTCGCATGGACCCCGGGAAGGCTTCTCCCCGAGGGCTGAAGAGGCGGGACTTTCTGTCTGACCAAATGTGCTTGTTGCTTATGAACCAACAGGGCACAGAGCTGCTCAGATCAGACAAGGTCACTCAGCACCTTCCTCCCTGACATAGTAGTTAGAATCAAAGGTCATTCTTCCAGAAGACAGCCTGGTGTCCAGGAAGAAGCTCTGGAGTCACATACCTCACATGGCCAGGCACTTACCCTCTGAGTTCCACTTTCCACTCCTATCAGTGGGAGGGCCCAGTCCTTGCTACAAAGGGTCATCGTGCAGATACGCAGAATGACAGGCACATGCAGCGCTTGGCCCCACAGAGGACTGCGTGCATCTTCCTTGGTGACAGCTCAAAAGGTCGGCAGGGCCTAATTCAGGCCAAAGTCCCCGGGGCCGACCCAAGCTTACTCTTCTCTATCTCTGCCTCATCGAGTGTGCTGACCTTTCAAGCTCTGAAACGGTTCCTCAGGGTTTTTGAATAAGAAATAAAATCTCTTCCAGGAACTGGGCAAATAAGTTGTCTTTGGAACACTCCCCTGCATCATGGCACGCATTCCCGCTCTCAACCCGGGCACAGTGACTTCTCCACGGTGGCTGGATGGGCTTCTGGAGGCCCCACGTGATACTGTGGAGTGTTTCCAAGCCCTCACACTCACGCCTGGCCTTGGTGTGCGTGTGCAGAGGTGACCGCAATGCCCATTACCTGCTTTTCTTTATAAGCTTCTCTTTTGTCTTGTGAGGGAGTCACAGGTTTCTCCCGAAGGGCATTTTATGGGTATCAGATGTTACTGAAAAAGATGGCAGGTGGGGGGCAGTGGCCGGAGGAGGGTTAACAGCTCCAGATGGTTCCATAAACCAGTCAGTACTTCTCCAACTTCAGGGCCACTGTATAACCCAGGAAGCCTTTAGCATGGGGGGATGAGGTGTCTGCAATTCCACATTTCTGACCAGCTCCCAAGTAGTGCTGCTGGTCCGGAGGCCACAGTTTGTAGCAGCAAGGCCAGATCTCCTTGTCCTTTAAATCTCTGTGGCCCCTGGGCTGTGACACGAGCTGCTTCTTGCTGCCTTGTGCCCAGCCGCTCACCACCCCAGACTTTTTCTGCATTTCATTCTTTTTGCTTTTTCCTTCACACTAACATGTAGCCTGATTCAGATTTCTGCAGCAGCGACTCCCAAAGCCTGCCCATGGCTCTCTGCTGTATTTCTACTCAATTACTCTCTGAAAAAAAGGACTTTTAATTTAATGATAAGAGGAATATTCACCTATTATAGGGAACTTGAAAATTACTGAAAAGTATGTGGGAAAAATGAAACTTATCCAGAGCCCAAGAACTGAGATTTGGATTCATTATTTTCAGTCTTCTTTTATCTTGTATATCTATTTTAAAACAGAACTGAGGCCAGGCACAGTGGCTCACATCTGTAATCCCGGCATTTTAGGAGGCTGAGCCAGGAGGATTGCTTGAGGCCTGGAGTTTAAGACCAGCCTGGACAACACAGTAAGACCCCATCTCTCAAAAAACAAATTAGCTGGACATGGTGATGTGTACCTGTGGTCCCAGATACTTGGGAGGCTGAGCCAGGAGGATTGGTTTGTAGACACTAATAGTTGCTAATGTTTATTAAATCCTTAAGATATAAGGCCCTGGGGTAAATAAATGCGTGCTCATGATATCAATTAAATGATTTCCATGATTTGTTTAACTGGTCTGTATAAATAGTGCTGTAATGAACATCTTTGTACATACATTTTTGTTATCTTTCTGATTTAGATCAGGGTTAGCAAACTTTTTGTAGAGTGCCACATAAGAAATATTTTCTGTTTAGTAGGTCATACAGTCCCTGTCACAACTACTCAACTCTGCCATTGAAGCACAAGGGCTAAACTGTGAACAAATGAGTATGGCTGCGTTCCAATAAAACTTTATTTATAAAAACATATGGCAGGTTGGACTTGGTCCATGGGCCAGAGTTTGCTGAGCTTGAGTTAGACTAGAATAAGTCCAAGACTGGCAACTTTTTTTTTTTTTCAATAAAAGGCAGAAAATATTTTAAACTGCCAAATCTGGCCTCTGCCACTGCTGTGCCATCTCCCCTCCTCTTCCTCTTCTCCACTCGCCCTCCTTTTCCTTCTCCTCCTTCCTTTTCCTTCATCCTACTCTTCCTCTTTCATTTTTTCCTCCCGATTCCTCCTCCTGATTCCTCCTCCTCCTCCTTATTTTTCTAACCTCTAAAAAAATGTAAAAACCATTCTTAGTTTCTTTGACGACCCTGAGACGAGATAAATAGGAGTTGAATTCCTGATTCAGACAGTATGAGCACTTTTAAATACCTCTATGCTTGTGACCTGATTGTTCTCTGGCACGGTGGCAGTTCCAATTCATTCCCCATCCACAGTGAGGGAACATGCCCATTCTATTCCACCCTCACCACATCGAGAAGTTTCTTTTTCTCAACGTTTGCTAATTCAATAGATGAGAATATTTATTTTAATTCACAGTGCTTTGATTACCAAGGCGTTGACCATTTTTTATTATTCATTTATATTTCCCATCCTGGATTTTGTGTGTGTGTTGTCTTTTTCTTTGGGATTTTGTTTTTCTTTTTGATTTTGCACGGCCTTTGAACAAAAGGAGGGTTTTAAATGTTGTCGTATGTGTTGCAACTATTTCCCCTGGTCTTTTCATTTTGCTTTTTAATTGTAGTTAGGATTATTTTGGTGGATAGAGGTGCTTAATTTGCATTTATCCTCTGTAAGTTCCATTTCTGCCTTGAAACTTTCCCATTGGGTTTGTAACTATCAGCTACCCCACTTTGCTTTCGGCCTCTTGATAGTCTATAAACAGTCCAGGGATGGAGTGCAGAAAGGTACGAATTATAAATGTTTTCAGCTGCACCTTACCAAAAAGCTGACAGTGGTTTAAGCCAGTTGTCCTCAATCGTTGGCACACAGATCACCTTGGGGGCTTGGTAAAACTCAGATTGCAGGGTCCCACTGACAGAGGTTCAGGTGCAAATGGACAGGGTGCGTTTCTAACACATTCCTGGGTGCTGCTGCTGCTGCTGGTCTGGGGACACACTAGGAGAACCGCTGGCTTAAGCAACTGAGACATTAAATTACCGCCTAGAACACCAAGTCCAGTGGAGGGTGGTCCTGGGTTTGGTTTAACAGCTCAATGGAACCAGGCTCTAGGTCAAGTCTTGACGTTCTCTTTGCCTTTTCCTCAAGGATTGCCAGATGGCTGCAATAGCGCCAAGCAGTTCATGCTTTCACCAGCATTCCAAGCAGGAAGAAGGGGGATGGTGGGAAAAGGTTTTCTTTTCACAGGATGGGGCGCATTGCTGCTTTGACCAAAGCTTGCAGGCCAACATCTCAAAGAAGGGAAGGTGCATTTCGGGTGGTAGATAGTCTCTGCCCTAAGGGTTCTCCTGCATTGAGTAGAAAGGTGGATAGTTCAGGCCTTTGGACCCTCAGCTGTGGGCTCAGTGACCTTGTTAAGACTTTTTAAGAAGGACCCACAATCAAGTCAGCTTGGCCTACAAGCTGATTCTGCCCTTGGCTTCCCAGGAACAACAGGATTTCTAACTTGTTTCTTATACACAGTACAAAGGCTGGCTGGTCCCCTGTTCTGGTGTTTGGATACTTTCTCGCCTGAATTCCTTGTTAAATAATTGGCCTGAGCCTGTTTAAGTTGGGAATGCTGCTTCCTCTGCCAGGTCGTCTCCTACTCAGGAAACCCATCCCCGAATACTGGCCTAGTGCTATGGAACTTTGTAAATGTTGACAGTCATGCTGAGTATCATCTGCTTGGTGTCCCTGAGACATCCCTCTACTCACTGCCAAAGTCCCTGAGAAGGGGGGAGCTGAGCCTCTGCAGAGTTCCTGGGATCAAGTGGGTACTGCATTTTGCCTGCTTATCCAACATTCTTTTATTGTTTACATCCAATGTTTGAATCATTTCCAATCTTCGTTGGAGGGCCAGGGCTGGCTCTACTGACACCCTCTACAGTGGAATTGGGAGGAGGAAGTGCCTACCTCAGGCAATAGGAAAGGCTAAAGGCCAGAGCAGGGGGCTAAGGCGGTGCCTATAAAGAAGTACCCAGGTGTGGATGCCATGGGGAGTGAGGTAACCTGGCTCCAGAGGGGTCCAGGGTGGGATCCTAGTAGCATCGGTTAGGGCCTTAGTAGTTCCAGGAGAAGCAAGCTAGATCCAAACTAGTTGAAATGAAACAGAACTGAGGAGTCCAGGGGTCAGGCTGACTTCAAGCATGGCACCTTGCATTCATTCTGTTAAGTTTAGTCTAAAGTTGCCTCCTTCCACATTTTAAGTTCAGCCTGAAGTTTTTTCTGTACAACGTGAACTATAACCACCTAACTAGATGTACAAACAGACTGCAAGCTACTCTTGTACTGATCACAGGTGGCCAGCTGTCCAAACCGTGTTCAAATAAGGCAAATGCTGCGATCAATGTGGTTGTTTCCGTACGTTTTCTGTCCATCACATTCCTTTTCCATCAGTCTTCTCCAGTGGTGGAGTTTCTCTGAACCTGTTCTGGTTGAAGGCTGCCTGATTCGTTAATCTGTGTTTGCTCAACTAAATTCTGTTAAATTTATCTTATCTAAAGTTTTTCTTCTAATGGTTCAGAGGCTATCATTAGAATCCAGTTTTATCTTTCAGTTTGGCTTCCTCTGAGGGCACTAATCTGCCCTCAGGGTCACATGTTGGCCACTAGCAGCTCTGGGGTGGGGGGTGGGGGGTCATCTCCTCCCCATTTTCTTTCCGGAGAAGGAGAAAATCCACTTTTCTGAAAACACACACAAAAGTCCCAGAATTGAGACCTGTTAGCCCTGATTGGCCTGACTTGACTCATTGTCCTTCCCTGAAACCAACCACGAGGGTCAGGGAAATGTGACCTGGTGGATTAATTAAGGGTTGGGTCGCAGGGTTCGACCCTAGAATTGGGGGCAGAATCAACCCCATCCAAACTACAGGGATAAAAATAGGGCAAGAATGCTTCCAAAGAATAGCGAGGGGTACTGCTGGTGGGAGAAGGCGGGCGTGGATATGAGGATGCAGCTCAGAAGTGTTCTCCCCAATTGGAGGCTGAACTTGGGGTCACAGCTGAACCTGTACTATAATCTTAAAATCAGGAGAAAGCGGACTGACAGATGGAGAGGAAGAGGTGCTGATGATTGCATTGGCCACCAAGGATGCAACCTGTGACTGCTGGATTGGCTTAAAGGGCTGGGAGAGGTAGGCCCTGGCTCTGGTCCCTCTGCTCTTCCAATGTCTGCTCCAGCTGAGTTTGCATGTCCAGTTCCAGGCCTCAGTGCCTCCCGGGCTGCCCATCCTGTGGTCGTTAACTATCGCAGGCCTGGGACGAGATTGACATCTTCCTACTCAAAGAGCACAGGATTCAATCAACCAGTGTGTTTATTCTCTTGGCAATAAAAATGCTGTTTAGAACATTCATTGCCATCCAGGACAATCCTGCCTTGAAAAGTCCTTTGGGCTTAATGCTCTTGTTATTCTCTTAACGCAAATGCAACTTGTCAGCCCCATCCGATCGGTTTCAGCTTGGATTTAGTCCCAGGAAAAAAAAAGTTTATGGCTACAGATGCAAGTGAATGATTTCTACCATCAGAAGACAATGCCAATCTCAAGCAAATATTTTTTTCCACATAGGACCAAATACAATATCCAAGTTATAAAGGTGGCACTCCTCTCTGCCACATTTACTATCTTTTTTCCTTTTGTCCTTAATTATCACAATCACCATTATGTTTAGTCTTATGAGTCTCCTAAATCCTTTTGGAATCAGAAGAAATTCAAGGGCAGTAAATAAATAACATGTGATTTGTTGATTTGTTTTCCCTGATGTATTGGTTTTCTCAGCATGGAAGAGGAAAGAAACATGTAATTGAGACATAAACTTTGTCTGATTAAGCTCAAATGAGATCAAATGAGGTTCTCTTATTTGTTCTCCTTTTTTCTCTTTACTCCCCCGTCCATCTACGGCTCTCCCCTCCCTCCCTCTCCTCTTTCCATTGTGAAAGAGCGTTTGATCCTTTTTCTGAAAGGAAAGGAGAAATGTTGGGAGCTCAGAAGTGGCTGGTGCAACATGCCTGCTTCTCAACTTCCTCTGGGGTGGAAATTCATTTAAAACTTGCAGTTTCCAAAGTGGCTGCCAAAGCCACAGCAAGGGGAGGGAGGAGGAGGACTCAGAATCTAGGAGGACAGGCTGGAGCCAGGCAGTGGGGGTGGGAGTGGGGATGCCTTGAAGAGCTGGTCCCTTGACAATGTGCTCAAAGCTTTAAAGGGAGCGTTCGTCTGAACTGATCAGAGTCCAGACCCCCTTGGCCACAGTCTTGAGTGGGTCTCAGCTTCCATCTCATCACTTTCTCTAGGAAAACCCACAGAAATTCCTTATTTCCTTCTTCATTAAGCTCAACCTCTTCCTGGCTTGCAAAACAGTCCATCATCTAGGCATATCCCACACCTTTATCCGTGTTAACACCTGCCACAATCCTTAGTTCTTATTCTCTTACTCTCCCAAGATATACACTCTACTTCATTGGATTTGAACTTGACTTCTCAGTCCTCATCCTACTGCAGTAGATCTTGGGCAAGTCACATAACCATTCTGAGCCTCGGGTTCTCTTCAGGCAGTGGAGCGAGTGCTGTGCTATTTCCATGCATCCTATCTCTCCGGTAGGCATAATTTTCCTCTGGGAACATCCCCACCCACTCTTGGTCCATAGACCTCTGGGCAGGACCCATTATCCAGTCTGAAGCAACACAGTGTGTCCCACTCCTCCATTCCCTCTGGCTGCTTTGTGGGTGGGCAGGTGACCTACCCTCATCCAACCAGAGTAACTCTTAGGACTTCTACTGGAAATGCTGGGTGCAGATAGTTGTTCTTTTCAGCTGGAGTTGAATCTAGAAGGATGTGGTTGCATCAGCTGAGCTTAAGGATCAGGCCTGAGAATGAACTGTCCCAAGGGAGCAGACTTGAGCTTGGGGAGCAAGAAATCCTGTCCCAGCAGCCTTGGAGTGCCGTTTCCCCCATTTGGAATAACTGATGCCTGGCTTCCTTCTCTCCTCCCTCTGTCTAAATCCTCCCTGACCTTTCAGACCAGCACAAAATCACCTCCTCTAGGACCCTGATCACTGACACCCCCCCCCCCCAGCTGTCATTGGTGCCCACTACCCAGGACATTAGTGACACCACCCAATTCAAGTCCTGGTTGTATGTGGGTGCAGACAGTTGTGCTGAGGTTGCCAGTGGGCTGTTTAGATCTTTCCATGGTGTGAGAGTTTCCTTGAGGTTAGGCCTCTGTGAATCCCCAGTGTTTAGCATGTGCTAAGCACCCTGGCAGTGCAAAACTGACATTTCAGGGACTAGTTTCACAAATTTTGGGACTAGTTTTTTGCACAAATTTTGTTTTTGAAACATCTAACTCTATCTGGTACACAGGAGGCAGGAAGGACCGTGAGAACAGTGTATGGGCTTTAGATTCCCATCCTGGGGCTCCCCTGTAGAGTTGCGTGACCTTAGGCAAGTCACCTCGATTCTATCAACTTCTTTGTCCTCAGTATAACATGAAGCTACAATAATTGCCACACAGGCCTTGCACTTTATTGGTGTAGACGTGCTAAGTAGATGTGCATTCCTTCCCCCTGCCTTCTCCAGTGCTGGTGGAGGCCGGTGTTACACATATGAGATGCATAGGTAACTGACAGACTGGTACATTGGGGCTTAGAATACTTGGGGATAATTGGCATTCAGATCATCTCCAATTTTCTTTTTGTCTATAGTACTGACCCCAAGCCCTCCCCACCAAGGGGGCCCAAAGTTGCCGGTAAATAACTACATAATTCAGCCAGGTTTTATTCTGACACAATGGACACATCCCAATCCAACCCCAGGCCCACTTCAAATATTGCCCTCTCCAGGAAGCCCTCCTTAATCCTACAGCACATGAACACAGCTCCCTTATAATTTGGCTGGACTCTCTCTCTGATGGGGAGTGTCAGCCGGCAAACTGTGTATTGAAGCCAGCACGTAACAGACTCTTACTAAATGTCTATTGAATGAATGAATAAATAAATCTTGATCCAGTACAGAGAGCCTAAAGAAGAGTGAAACAGCCTGGAAGACTGTAGTAGGAAGCCTAGAAGGAGCCTGAGAGTCCACAGCAGACATTCTGAATAAGGGGAAAGGGCCTCAATCTCACCGTTCTTCCAGCTCCTGACTTTACATAGCATAGGCAGTGAGCACTTAGCCTTGAACTTAGATCTGGGTTCAATTCCTAACTCTGCCCCTGCAAACTGAATGACTTTAAGCAAATTAGTTACCCTCTCTGAGTGACCAGAATGCAGCCCAGTTAGCTTTCATTCTGGCTTTGCTCAGACGCAGCCCTCTGCAGAGGCCCCACCTTCCCCTCCTGCCCCTTCCGGGCCAGCCTCTTCCCTCTGGGCCGCCTGCCATTTACACATCTGAGAAGTATGCAGGCCAATGGAAACACACGTCCTCCAATCTGCCTGCTCCTCACGCAGGGGATTAAAATCTGTCTCATCTTCCCAGTTTGGAATGCTGAGTATTTGGTCGAGGATTCAGCTTCTCTTTTTTATGGGGCTTTAAGAAAACCCAGATTAAACCCTGATTTGTTTTTAAAGATCAGAATTCTTAATCTTTCAGCATTTGGCTCATTTTCTTTATAGGCTTAGAAAGTTACATTGAACAGATTCTGTTTCTTAGCACGCTCTGCTTTTTTTCTGGTGTGTGTTGGGGAGTGACATGGGTGGTGGCGCATGGGCAACACTCTGTTTCATAAGACAAACCTCTAGAGATTGCCACATGTCTTCGCTCTGCTACTTTAGCCTGCTGTGTGACCTTGGCCACCCCCTGAATGTCTCTGGCCTTCATGTCCTCATCTGTACAATGAGGGGGCTGAATATCAAGGCCTGTGCACTCGGGCAGAGAAAGAGATCATTTAGAATGCCCGTATTTCAAACTGGGGCTCAGAGAGGGAAGAGACTTGCCTATGAGCCCTAAACTCTCTAATGGGCAGCGCCAGCTCAAAGGTTCTGGTGGTGAGGGGAGCCCTCTATTTCACCAGAAGCTCCATTTTCTCTGAGAAAGAAATATGGGGCCAATACACAATGTCCCCTCCCTTTATGGGTAGAGAGAGTTCAGTAGATTTCAAGATGAGGTTTGTGTTTCAGGGGCCATTGAAAAGAAAAAAGAAGGAAGTCTAGAAATGAAGAATTAAGATGTGTTGACACTATTCTGTGCTTCATTACTGGAAGTACTAAAAAAAAAAAAAAATCTTCAATTCAGACCAGGCAGGGTGGCTCACACCTGTAATCCCAGCACTTTGGGAGGCTGAGGAGGGGGAGGATCATTTGAAGGCAGAAGTTTGGAGCTGCAGTGAGCTGTCATTGTGCCATTGCACTCCAGCCTGGGTGACAGAGTGAGACTTTGTGAAACTTCAGTTCAAACCAAAATGATATGAAGACCAGCTTCCCCTGTTACGTCTTTTCTAGCCTTTGATAACTGCCTGTAAGGTAGCCAACCACCCCAGTTTGCCCAGGACTAAAGGTTTTCCTGGGACATGAGACTTGCCGTACTAAAATCTGGAAAGTCCTGGAAAGTTCTGGAAAGTTTCAGGCAAGCCATGATGAACTGGTCATTTTAATGGCAGCTGGTAAAGGAAGAGAAGTGCCTGCTGGCCAGGGGAGCTTTAGCTGGTCTGAGTACCAGCTCTGCCGCTAACAGGCCACGCAGCTTTGAGAGATCCAAGCCTTCTGAGCCTCAGCGTTCTCATCTGGCAATTGGATTTAAATGAGATAATTAACTAAAGATGCCTACTTCAACGTCTGGCACAGAGTAATCACCCAGTGACTAAGTCTCTTTCCTTTTGGGGGATTTTTTTTTTTTTTTTTTAATTTTAAGCATATGGAAGAAGGGTATAGATAACGTTTAAGGGAAGATTTTATAAATTCATTCAGTATTTTCCTTGGGGTTGGGCATGCTGGGGTGAATTACCGTGTCTTTTTTGTTGAATTTGTAGGTAAAGCAGCCACACTGTCATGACTTTCTCTCTTTAAGACTTTTAGAAAAGTTGTGGATTAACTCTGGGGTGTGGGAGGAGCAGTGGCCTGGCTGGAATAGGAGAAGAGAAGAAGATCATTGTCACAAGACTTGGTTTCAAATCCCAGCCACGACACATTCTGGCTGCTGAAGTTGGTGTCCCACAGGTGCCTGACCACACACATCTGGTAAGGTTTTAGGGTCGCCTGGGCTGGGGTTGGTAAGGCTTGGTGTATTACGGTGGCTTAATGAACATCTCAGTCCCACTGGTGTGGGTTCTGGTCTCAGAGGCTGTGGAGGGCCTCACAGTCTTCCCTGGGATATTCAAGGCTGGGTTGGCTGGGCAGGGAAGCCAGATCCCTTGATAAGGAACAGATGATTTTTTTCCCTCGGAGACCTGGGAATAAAGGCCCAAACCCTTGGCCTCAGAGCCTCATAACTACCACGCCACTCTGTTGGCAGCTGGGCTCTGGTTTTCAGCCAATCTCAATCAGTAACAAAAAGGTTGGAAGCCTTTTCTGAAGATTAAAGTCAGCCACCCTACAGACCTCCCTGTCAGTGAGTCCTGGGATTGTTGCACATTGAAGAGACCTTTATCTTCATCTCTTCTCCAACCTGCCATTGGGAGTTGCAGCTGGGAGCTGCACATCCCTGCAGGCTGTGTGGAGGGCTGAGGGGTTGGAACTCTGACCCCCTGACTTTTCCTAGGGGGTCTGAGCAGCATCGGGAAAGCTGCTCCCTAGCCCTGGTTTACTGAGCACGTATTATGTGCCCAGCACTATGCACATCACTTAGGGCGTGTTATTCTCCTATAACCCTCATGTCCATCAACACTGTGAGGAAATTGGAGCACTCACCACCATTTGGCCCACTACATATTTGCATGGCTGTGTAGTTGTGTGTTTTTGTCTGTCTCCCTGCCCTGTTTGTGAACTTCAGGAGGATAATGACCTTGTCTATTTTATTTAAGGCTGTATCACCCACCAGGCTTGATGCCTGTAGCTCAGTGGCTAGGGTGCCAACCACATACACCAGAGCTGGCGGGTTTGAACCCAGCCCGGGCCTGCCAAACAATGACAACTACAACCAAAAATTAACCAGGCATTGTGGCTGGTGGTCCCAGCTACTTGGGAGACTGAGGCAAGAGAATCGCTTAAGCCCAAGAGTTTGAGGTTGCTGTGAACTGGGATACCATGGCACACTACGGAGGGTGACATAGTGATACTCTGTCTCAGAAAAAAAAAAAAAAAAAAAAAAAAAAAAAAAACTATCACCAGTACTTAGGTGTCTGGCCCTTTTCAAGTGTTCTTCTGACTGGAGCTCCAAGGGGCCAAGGGGTTGAGGGACTCGGTTAATTTCATGTAGCTAGTGTGGTGGAAACGTAAGCTGATGTATCGAACACCAAAATTTTACTCTCTGTGCTGTACTCTTGACTAACCCAGAAAGGCGGCTGAGGTAAGCTAGGGTGTATCTGTTTCTGACTTTCTTTTTTTTAATTTAAAAACCATCCTAAACTGTTAATCAAAGCTCAATTTACAATTGCCAAGATGAAGAAACAACCCAAGTGCCCATCAACCCATGAATGGATTAATAAACTGCAGCATATGTATATACTGTGGAATACTATTCAGCCATGAAAAAGATGGAGGCTTTACATCTTTTCTATTAACCTGGATGGAGTTCAAACATACTCTTCTTAGTAAATATAACAAAGGCAAGTATCCAATATACTCAATATATGAAGCCAGTAGATGAACTAATACATGCCTGCACAAGAGAAAAACTCCATTCAATTCGAGTTGGGGGGAGGGGGAGAGAGGAGGACCAAGGGGGGTTGCTGTGCTCCCACTTAATGGGCACAATATAAGGGTACATGGGACACCTCCTGGGGGTGGGACACAACTACAACAAATGCAAACATTGTAACCTGATCATTTGTACGCTCATATTAATCTGAAATAAAATTTAAAATAAACCATCCTAAAAATATAAAATATTTGTGAAAAGGGGGGGAAATCACCCATATTGTACTACCATCCTAACAAACTATAACTGTTAAGTTTTTAATTTTTCTAAATATATTAAAAACACTAATTAGTAATCTTAACACATTCATTTCCTACTCTTTTTTTTTATTATTTTTATTTTTATTTTTTTTATTTTTTTTATTATAGATAAAAATATGCACCATAGATGTGGTCCAACCCATCACCCTCCCTCCACCAAAACCTCCCCCCTCCCTTCCCCTTCCTTGGTCCTTTCCTCATAGTCTTGTGGTATAGTTGGGTTATAGCCTTCATGTGAAAGCTATAGTTTAGCTTTATAGTAGGGCTGAGTACATTGGATACTTTTTCTTCCATTCCTGG